>APFE030052406.1:156832-197960 GCA_000404065.3 Pinus taeda | reverse complement strand
AGGTTGTATAGTATCTTCATCATCAATCCACTCATTATCTCCTATTTCTGTAATTTCTTTTGCTGGAGGATACAGATTTAACTTCTTTGTCGGATTACCATCAGAAATATACATATCCCCAGACCTAGAACTGATAAAAGCATCAGCTGTGGCTAGCCAAGGTCTTCCTAAGATGAGAGGATGTCCTCATAAATTACTCTTGAGAGTTAAAATCATGAAATCTACTGGATATTCCCAAGAGTCTAAGGAGACTGAAATTTCTTCTAATACACCATTTGGTTTAATAATTGATCGATCTGCAAGTTGCAATAAAGTAGGTGTAAAAAGAATATTAGGAACTTTTAGCTGTTCCATAGTCTGTTTACTCATGATGTTGATAGCAGCCCCTAAATCAATCAAAGTATTTGGAATTTCTACCCCATTGATATGTGTTTTGACAATTGGACTACCAGGATCTACATACTTCTGCATAGTAATTTTCCCCATCATGATATCTGCAATTTTTCCTAGCAGGTGGATTCTTCTTGTATCTCTTGGTTTCCTTCCTGGTCTTTTAAGACTTAGCTCCTTTATTGTTTTTGCTAGAATAGGAATCTCTTTAATGGCTTGTAACAAGGGAATCTTGATACAGACATTCTTCAATTCATCTAGAAAATCATAGTCAGGCAATAAGATTTGTTTTTCCACCCCTTTTGTCAATTTGTAACTTTTCAGGAAAAGGAGGTGTGGATGAAGATGCAGGTTGCTCAACTATAGGAGTTGTGGGGGTTAACTCTTTTTCTTTTCCTTTTTGAGTGCTTGAGTTTTGAAGAGATGCTTCAGAACCCTTATTGGCTTCAAGAGAATCTTCCTTAGAAATTCTTTGCTTTTGAACATCTATAGAAGGTTTGTCTAAGACTCTACCTGATCTGAGTTGTACATCATTGAGAGGAACAATCATATAGGCAGGAAATTGAAATTGTTGACCTTCCATCATATAAGCATTTTGAGGGTTTTTATTATTGGGGTTTGGCAATGGTTGAGAAGGAAGTTGATTTGAATTTTGTTGGAATGGAAGCAAGAGTTGAGAATTTGAATTCTGTTGAGAAGGTTGTTGTTGCTGAAATGGCAATGATAGTTGTGGGTTTTGATTTGGAAGTTGTGGAGCTTGTTGGTTTTGAAAAGATGGAGGATATTGATAAAATTGAGCAAATCTCCCATAAGGGTTTTTCATACCTTGTACCCATGATCGAAAAGGATTTTGAGGTTGGGACCAAGGTTGTTGCCAAGGATTCCAATTTTGTGGGGGTTGAAAGTTCATAGAGTTGTTAAACCCTTGATTTTGTTACCCCTGCCAAGGTCTCCTTGCAACAAAACAGAGAGACTCGATTGTATTTGGATATCTTGAAAGACAGATTTGAGTCCAGGGATTGAAGGACAATCCTTGGTCTCATGATTCTCTGAACAGATTACACATGTTTCTACAACTTTTGCATCCAAGGGACATTCCCTTAGAGCATGTTTATTTCTACATTTTGGGCAAAAGATGGCCAAAGCTTCAGCTTTTGCTTTTTGCTTATTGTGAATCTTAAGAGTGTCTAGTTGCTCACTAAGACTCCGTAAGATATCAGTTTTGAATTCATCAAGCATATTGCTAATCTCAGCCCTACTTACTGATCCAGTTGTAGATTTTTTTGCTCTGATGAGAGAAGGATATCTAGGCCCTTTTTGAGTTTTAGATTTCCCCCTTGAGAGATGGACACATAGCTCTGCTATATCATGAAGTGGAAGTTGAGATATGTCTCCTTTTCCCATCATGTTCAAAATAACTATCCATTCATCTCTAATGGCTTTTAATAGAAGGGATTTCAAGGTCTCCTCATCTAAGTTACTCATTTTTGCTCTTTTCAGGTTGTATTGAAATCTTTCAAGTAAATCCTCCAAGTTTTCATCTTCTCTTTGCACCATTTTGAATACCTCATCCTTATCATTGGTGGGCATACAATAGTCCAGGTACCTATCCAAAAATGTTTGTTTCATATCATTCCAAGTCCGAATGGATTGAGTGAGTAATCCCATGAACCATTTCAAGGCTGCTCCTTTCAATGTTGAAGGAAACAGTTTGAGTTTTTGATAATCTTCCAGATAATCATATGTTCGACACATGACCTCAAACTCAAATAGAAATGTTTCAGGGTCCTCATTTCTTAACCCATGGAAGTTTGGTAGGACAGATGGCGAGATGTTTTTCATTGTGGCTTGGGAGTCCTCATCGACTATAGGAAATCCGAATGAGTTATCTCCATCCCTATTTCCTTCAATGTTACCTCTACCTCCTCCATTATTTCCTCCTCCTCCTCTAGCTCTACCTCTACCAAATCCGGTTGCTCCTTCTTCTGTCATGGTAGTTTCCTCGGAGACTTCAGAGTCCTCTGGTTCCTCTACTAAGGGCGAAAGAGGAGGAATTTCTCCCTCTTCTTCCTCAGGTGATTCTACTTCTTCCATTACAATTTGTCTCCCTGTAGAAGGAAGGAAAGGATCTCTTCCTAATTCAGATTCGATGAATGGTGTGGGAGAGTCAACTACTGCCTCTTGAATTCCAGGAATCCTAGGGCTAGGAGTGTAAGTTGGAGATGATGGAGGTGTCTCTTGCCTATTCCTTGAAGTAGATGGAGTTGTAAAAATCGAACTCTTGGCTCTAGCTAAAAACCTTCCCCTAGAGTCTCTTGCTCTATGCATGTCATTTTTTATTTTTCTTCAAGTCGGGCTAATAATTCTCTTTCTGATCTTCCAGGTCACTCTAGGTGCAAGAAGAGAGCATACTCAAGAAACTATTAAACCAATAACTTTCTCTTTAATGATCCTCTAGATCACACTAAGTGCAAGAGGAGAGCATACTTTGAGAGGTTATCAATTTTCCTTCCTTGAAATTTTATTATTATTTTTTTTTAGAAATTGGCTACCTAATTTCACTTCCCGGGAAACGGCGCCAAAATTTTTGGTCAATTTAGTGTTTTCTAAATTGCTATTTAAAATGTCAACCCAGGGTTCGTAAACTGACGAAGTGAAGTGTACTATATGTACTAGATAACCATTTCCTTAGTCTTTTGTCGTTTTTGAGTTTTTTTATTTTAGTTTGTTTTTGGATTTATCTTTCCCTAATGTGTGATGGCGAAGATGAAGGTGAAGTATGGAGTGTAGACGGTGATGGTTTCTACAGTGATTTTCTCGAACTTGAAAGTGCTCAAAAGAAAGCTTTGAAACAACTAAACTGAAATCAATTCTTAAGAGGAAATAAATGCATCAAATAGTGAACTAATGACAATGGCCCAGTATCCTTGCTGCTGAAATGAAAAAGAAAGTAAAAGCTAAAAGCAAATCAAACTAAAAGTAAAGCAACTAATTCACACTACTTAAACTCTTCAGATCCTTTACCCTTCAACTCAATCTACCTTGTGGGAAGTAATCATGAACAAGTCAAGCAATATGATATCTAAATGATAAGAAATTAAATTGCATAAAAGAAACTAATCACACTCCTTGAACTCTTCAAATCCTTTACCCTTCAGCTCAATCTACCTTGTGGGAAGTAATCATGAACAAGTCAAGCGATATGATATCTAAATGGCAAGAAATTAAATTGCATAAAAAGAAACTAATCACACTACTTGAACTCTTTTGGTCCTTTACCCTTTAGCTCAATCTACCTTGTGGGAAGTAACCATAAATAAGTTTAAGCAATATGATAACTAAATCACACTACAGTTAGTAATATTCTAATTTCTTGCTAATAGAGTCACTTGACTATAGAAAGAAACCATAAACTGGTGAGCAGTATGACATCTAAATAACAGAAAAATAAATAAGCAAATCACAACTTGGAAAGGACAATGCTGAAATTAAAATTCAGAAAATGAAAGTTAGCAGGAAGGACAAGATGATCTCATATGCCAATAGTTATCAAAAAGATGAAAATTTTCCCGGGTTGCCTAAGAAAACCCGCAGAAAAGTACTGATCAGTTGACAGCTATAAGAAAATAGAGATGAAAATATAAATAGCAGAAACATCAAACAGTATATTATGTACAAGCTAATGATAAAAACAAAAACATAATAAAACTAAATGGAAAATTTACAAGGCTTCAGTGCGCAGGGGCCCTCTGCCACTTCAGCCTGTCAACAAGTAATCACACGAATAAGCTCAGAAAAGTCTTCTCATATATTTAAAACAACAACATATAAAAACAGTGGGGTGATAACTAGCAGTTCGGAATTCACATATACAAACAGTTCAGAATTCACATATCCCCCAAAACTCTTTACAACATTCATCAACGCGTTATTTATAATGCCAAAATGCTAAAACCTAACCAACTCCTATGCTATTAACTGTGTTGCTAAAGACACGTAGATCCCTTCAGCCGAGATCTAGTGTAACTGTCATCATGTCTATTAAATCTCCGGATGGTAGCTGTTGGATTCAGGTCTCGGGAATGATCTCCCGGTGCGCTAGTGTCTTCATGAGCTGAGGACTGTGCCACGTAACGTTCACGTGCTCAAAACAGAGACGTGCCACCGCTGAACTCTTTGGTTGGCTTTGTCTTTGACCTTCGTTGATCGTGACCTTCCATGGATGATTTGGCTGATTTGAAGGGACACGTTCCATGTATCCGTCACCTGGAGCTTGCCCATGTATCGCATTTCTTCATAGGACACCTGTAGTACAACTTTTAACAAAACAGCTGCGGAATCCTGTGCTGGCTGCGGAAACCTATGCTAGCTACGGAAACTGACAAGTTTCTGCAGCTGCATGAACAAAAAAACTAAACCAAACAACATTCATAAGCATAGTAAAAAAACCATATAAAAAGTTCTTTTTAGACTATAATGCAATGATTTAACAACTGGGTGGATGAAGTAAGTGGAAAAAGAAGGCTGAGAGGGTGTATAGGAAGGTGCAGGTTTGAGGCTCAACACTCAGTACTAGTGAAAGCAAACATGAACCATAAACATTCACATAATAGTCTTACAAACATTCATAATCCATGTATGAAAACGTGTTCATCATCGAGCTTCAAATATTAAGTAAAAGTCCCAAAATTCATGAATACAACAAACATCACTTGCACCAATAGTGGAGTGTTGGAGCCACTACTTGCTCCCAAAAAGTACTAACTTTTCTCTCTTATGCCTTATGGGAGAAGCCAAGGCTAAAATTCCTTTACATGAGAAATGATGACCTATTTATAACTTAAGGAGTGACCTTTCATATCCTCATGACTCTTGAATTTCTAACTTCTACTGACCTTTGGACTTCTACAACCTTTGAAGTTCCAAATGACTTTTGGAATTACAAGTGAGTTTTGGTATTACATGTCCTTTGGAATTCTCTGACTCTTGATTTCACTTATGACTCTTGGAATTTTACTTGTTTTTCTTATATAATGATTACAATGATACATTTTGTCTTTCACATCATCATATGATGAAACTCGACACGCCACTATCTTGGATGACTGGGACTGGTAGTGACTAATGACATGAGCTTGTTTTAGTAGTGACATGGCTACCATTATATTTGCTCTTTTTCATCATCTTCTCCTGGTGCTTCCACCCTCTGAAGGGTCTTCAATCTTGGAGTCTTCATGGTGCTTTGATAATCAAGTTTCAGTCATGTTCTTGGTTCTTCTTTTGCTTCCTTTGTTCATCCTATTTACTTGATCTTCCTTGCATGCACTTTCCATGAGTTCCCTAGAATACCTATTTCTACAATCACCCATGGTGAGAAGCTATTAGTTTAAAAATATCCTACTCTACTACTTTTTATGCATATTTTATTGTTCGTGCTCTTTTTATGCACTTAAAATGGTGAGTGGAGCTTTAGGGCGCAAGGGCGCACTCTAAAAGGCTGAAGGACAGAGGAGGAGGAGCTTAGAGGCTTCGACATGCGCTCAGGTGCCCTAAGGAAGAAAGTAATCAAGGTTGGGTGCATGTTGCAAGTCTGAAGGGCGAAGGGTAAACCTTTGGGCTTCCCAAGTGTGTTATGTGCCTAAGGGAAAGAGGGAGGGTGTAGGTCACACTCTCGAAGGCTAAGGCTTCATGCCTTTGGGGTGTGCTCATGTGCCTAAGAGGCATCAAGAAGGGTGTAGGGTGCACTCTTAAAGGTTGAAGGTTGAGGCTTCGTGCCTTCAGGGTGCGAAAATATGCTAAAGTCAATTCAGGAGGATGCATGATGCGTCAGCGAAGGTTGAAGGGTTGAGCTTCGAGTCTTTAGGATGTGCTAGTCCACTCAACAAGGGCACACTTCTTCGAGTCAAAGGAGTGCGCTCAAGGAATACTTAGTCATTTTTTGATGGCATAGTTCGGAACAGGGAAGGGGCTTCGTGCTTTTGGAGTGTGCCCAGCTCTGTGAGAGGGTAAAAGGCACACTTCTGAACATCGAAGGGTCTCCCATCAAGGCTTTGGAGTACACTCATGCGCTCTTGGCCTTAATGGGGACGTTTTGTAACCGAAATTTGTCTAAATCTAGATGATTAATCAAGGGGTGAACAAGATGATTTCTAGACATAAAACCATGTGCGACACATACTAAATCATCAAGAAAACTTAGACAATCTTGATAAACAATTACTATACATCAAAACGCCACTTTATGCACATTCCCCAAGTACAAACGGTGAAGTATGTGCAGTTATGACTCAAAAGTGTCATTTTACCACAAGAAAGGTTTTGTGACCATGAAATGCATATAAGGATATTCGAATCAATGTGACGAGACTTAAGAACACTCAAAACGTATGAAACAACACAAAACGACACTTGACACGGCAATGAGGTAGGCTCCAAAATCAGAATGTAGTGAAATTTTGGAAGGTGTTGTAGCAACGAAAACACTTGGCGATGCACTGGATGAAATTTAGCTTCTCTATTTAGGAATTAGATTTTAGTTAGGGATCATAACTTCAAGAAGTATTTATTTCCCCAAGTTCCCCCTTTTGACCCAGTTTTATACATAGAAACCTCTCTTTTCTCTACTTGGTTGAACTCACACAAAGATACATTGTATCACAATCGGTTCAATTTAGGAAAGGGTAATGTGCACGGTGAGTTTATAATATTCAGAGTATAGAGTTTTCATCTCTGGTGTTGCTTCGCTACTAGCGAGCTTGGACAATACCCCGCTGGAGTCACATTAGGAGAACAAACATTTCTTCACTTCCAGTGAGCCTAGACAGTACCCCAGTGAAGTCGCTTGCTTCACCTCCCTATGTAGGAATCCTTTTTCTTCTTTCACCCTTTATTTTCTTATTTAATAGGACTTTGCATTGGCACTTATTATTTTCAATGATCAGAAGAGGGATCCTGACTTATTGATAGTAGAGGAGCTTTCCCCTTCAGAGAAGTATTTTAAGACCTCTAATTTAGTTTTGCTCACTTTAGATTTTCCCCTTGTTCCTTCTAAACTAGATTGGAAAAGAGTTAACACACAGGTAGAATAATCAGAAAACCAAGTGTTATAGTTGTCACAATTCTCTTTGATTACACTATAAATTTCTTGGGCCATGCACTTTCACACACAAGTCTTATTTATGTACAATGAACAACAACTAGACATGACACGATAGAACATAATAAAAGCATGACATGTGACCAACTTAAACAAAAGAAGATAAAATGCAAGAACAATATGTACAAGTACAACTCGTAGCTACTACTGCAAATAATGATTTAGATCTCGTCCATTTACGGGTAAGGGGCCAATCCTCCTGTCTAAATATTTGAGCTTGAAATTGTTATGGTTGAGTTTCTCTTCAACTGTGAATGGTCGAATCCACAATGGTCAGAACTTTGTATGTTTACCTTTGTCTTCGTGGGGTTTATCCCATCTCAAAACTAGGTTGTGCACATCAAAGCTCTTCAACCCTGTATATTTTCTATCAAGCCAATGCTTTATATGGTTTTTATGCATGACAAATTAGTCCTTAGCTTTGAGCCACTCTTCCTCAAGTTTTGGTAAAGTGTTTCTCTTTCTCTAAACAAATTAAGCAAGGTTTACCTTATGACTCTTGAGAGAGTCACAAGGCCGAGAGGTAGAGGTTCGAAGGCAAGATAACTTCTTTACCATACAACATAAAGTATGGGGAGGTCTTCAGGGAAGGCCTGGGGGTAACACAGTTAGCCCAAAGTGAAGTAGTCAAATAATTATGCCAGCTCTTCTTTTTAGAGAAATAGTCTTCTTAATAATGTGAATAAGATTTTTATTTATGGATTCAACTAGATCCAATGAAAAATCATAAAGTATTAATGATGAAAAATAATTTGCATTATCAAAGACAAGTGGCATAGAAACGTCGAACCTAGTGATGATGTTTTGTTGTATAAAGTGAATGAATTCTTGGTCATTTACTTGTCTGAGTGGAATTGCTTCCGACCACCTGGTGAAGTAATTTGTAGTTGTGATGATATATCAATGTTTCTTTGACGAGCGTGGAAGAATATCTTTGATAACATCAAGGCCCCACTATTGGAATGGTTCTTAGACTACTATTAGGAGTAGTGGGCAGGAGGACCTTTGATCATGACTGGAGCATTTTTGACAAGCTTGGCACTTATAGACATAGGCATGAGCATCCTTAAAAAGAGTGGGCCAATAATAACCATCCTTCATAAATTTTTTCGTTTTGGTATATCCCACACAGTGGCGACCTGCTATTCCATAATGTAGATCCTTTAGAACCTTCTTCATATCTTGTGGCTCAAGGCACCTTATCATAACTCCGTTGTGGTGCTGTCATAAAATCACTCCATGGACTTGTTGATATGATAGTTCCTTTAAGTAGATTCCCCTTTTATGTTTACTTGATAAGTGTGAGGGCAAGGTGATATGTTCCAAAAGTTATCGTAACTCTTTATACCAAGGCGTTGTGGATGTGGACTTAGGAACGTGATCAACATGGTACATCTCTATTTCCTACCCCCATCCCGATAGACCTTGTTTGCGAAAATACTTTTGTTTGGCTGCTAATTTGCATAGGTCACGACCCTTTATAATATGAGCGAGGTTGAATTCCAGATCATATTCTTGAAGACAAGTCATCCAATTAGCCCTATTCTCACCCAGTTCTTGTTGCACAACCAACTTTCTTACTGTTGGGTGAGGTACAAATACAGTGGTGTGAGCTTTTAATAAGTAGGGCCAGAAATACTTCACTACCTTGTATAATACATATGCATTTTTATCAACAACAGGGTAGTTTAATTTTGGTCCTTGTAGAGTAGCGCTCATAATAGAGATAGGCCTCTCATTCCCTTAATTGTCCTTCTCAGTTAATATAGAAGCAATCAATAAATTTGAATCAAATGTATAGAGAAGGAACTACTTACCATAGTCTGGACTGAATAGTGTGGGTGAATTGGCGATATCTTGTTTGATCTGAGTGAAAGCGTCTTTCTCCTGCTTCTCCCATTTTTATATTGCACCTTTCTTGATCATCTCATGTATAGGCTTGACTATTTGAGCATAATTAGAGATTAATTTTTAGAGAAAATTGATTTTTCCCAAGAAAGACTGCATGGGTTTCTTGTTCACCAGAAATGGGATCTGTGTAATATTCTTGACCCTTTCGAAGTCAATCTTGATACCACTCTTTGCTATGATGTGTCCCAGAAGGATCCCTTCAGACACATCAAAGATGCTCTTCTTGGGTTTCAGAGAGATCCCATACTTCAGACATCACCCAAATATCTACTTTATATGATTTACATGATCCGACCTTTTCTTGGAAAATACAGTGACATCATCTAAGTAGACAATATCGCTCTAACCTATAAGGCCACAAAAGGCAATATCCATCGCTCTTTAAAAATTTGCACCAATATTGATTAGTCTTAACAACATTATTTTGAATGCAAACGTTTCCCATTTAGGTCAGTCCGTAGTCTTCAAACTGTCTGATTGAGCTACTAGCATTTGATTATAGCCTAAAAATCCATCTAGTAGTATAAATATTTTAGAACCAGATACTATCTAGAGTATATGCTTCATGGATGGGACTGGCTAGATGTCTTTATTATAAGCCCGATTAAGATTTCAGAAATAAGCACATAGGTTTTTTTCACCAAACTTCTTTCTCACTGTGACCAAGTTGGACACCCACGTGGAATGTCTGACTTTGAACATGATTCAACAATCCAACAACTTTCTCAGTTAATTTTGAATGAGGGGATTTAAAGTTGGATGAAATTTCTGTAGCTTCAGCTGGAAATGTTTCACCCCTTCTTTTATAGGAATCATGTGTTGGATGATAGGAGTATCATAAGTCTTTAAATCATTTTATGTCCAAGTGAACACATCCCAAAACCGCTTGAATAGACGAATAAATTCTTTTCACTCCTGTGGGGAACAACAAGTACTGAGATTGACATACTTCAGATCTTATGGGGTTACCAAATTTAGTTGTTTCGATGCGAACTTTGAACTCTGAGTCTTTTTGTTTGTTGGCCCTATAAACCATTTTTGCATGTCATATAATTTCTCCAGGGACACTACACCTTTTTTCATAGTTTTTCCTTTTAGCGCTTAAGATGTGTCTTCCAGAGCCTGCTCGTTCTCATCTTCCTCTATGACGGTGTATTTAAATACATCAACATTCACCATAAAGTGTAGTATTTATTGGTTGTCATTGAAAATGCATAAATTAGTAACATTGTTGGGAAAATATGGTTTATATATAAAAAAAATCACCTCTTCTTTTATAGGAATCACTTGTTGGATGATACAAGTATCATAAGTCTTTAAATCATCATATGGCCAAGTGAACACATCCCGATAATGCTTGAATAGATGAATAAATGCTTGTCACACCTGTGGGGAACAACAGGTACTGAGATTGACATACTTCAGATCTTATGGGGTTCCCAAATTTACTTGTCTTGATGCGAGCTTTGAACTCCAAGTCTTTGTGTTTGTTGGCCCTGTAAATTGCTTTTACACGTCATATAATTTCTCCAGGGCCACTACACCTTTTGGCATAATGTTTCCTTTCGATGCTTAAGATGCTTCTTGCAGAGCCTGCTCATGCTCATCTTCCTCGACGGTTGTGTCTTTAAATACATCAACATTCACCATAAAGTGTAGTATTTGTTGGTTGTCATTCAAAATGCATAAATTAGTAACATTGTTGGGAAAATCTGGTTTATATAAAAAATGAATAGAAAAACCATTTTTCAATAGCGACATTGTAGTAGCAACATTTTCTAATGTCTCTGTAATGACATTTCTCGCTCTTGGAGTAGAAACAATATTGAAATCTTTAAACTGATTTATCAAACGCGATACCGCCTGCTGGTAGTTTTTGAGATGAAGTGAAACACAATGTATAATATCTCGTATCTGATTACCTTTAGAAAATATATCTTTAGGTCTATAGTTTTCTTCAATCCAACAACAAGTGATTCATATTTTGCAGTATTATTAGTGCTCGCGAACTCCAGATGACATGAAAGTACATGTTTCTTATTATGCGAGTCTGTAAGGACACAACTGGCTCAGGAACCATCTTGTGTCTTAGAACGATCAAAATAAAGAGTCTACTAAGCCATTTCTTGTACATTTACTACTATTATTACTAGTAATAATATGTACATCTCTTTTACACAAATCATTCACACCAACTGCAAAGAAAGGAAGGGGCTCCAGTTGTGTATTTGGTGGAATAGGTGACGGTTGTGCAAGATAACACCCTAGGTCAGTTTCCAAAATGCAATTACCAAAAATTAGATCTGTGAATGCAACTGACCCATTTTTCCCTTTAAAGGGTGTAACAACGTATTTCATGTAAGGTTATGATTCTACCCAGATCTGATTATTCTTTCCCTTGTACGAAAGCCACAGATGTGACTAGTCGGTCGCAAAATAACCTTGTAATTTGCTTGACCAGTCTCTACTAATGAGAAAACCATATTCTTTCGGTATGTCCATCGTTACAATATTTATACATTTATGAACTCGGTCGTCTTTATATAATCTGATAAGAACATTTCTAAGTTCACCAATAGCCTGGACCAAGGATCTATCCAGCTAAATAATTTGTGCCTCTGTTTGTCCCATTTTGCATTTTTTTTATTTGCAATAGATAGTGGCATTACATTTACGAATGCACCAGAATTAACTAAACAATTGTGAACATTGTAATTCAAAATTTTGAAAGCAAAAGAAATGGATGGAAAAGAGTATTAGCTTCTAATCTTGAAGCGTTAACAACTGACTCTAGGGAACAATAATTACTACTAGAGACTTTCTAGGAGGAAGAAGCATTATTCCCTGAAGAGGATTGGGAAAGTGCTTGGACAAGTAGTTCTCGTTGGCTTGCTATCCTTGTAAACTCAAAGATTGAAATATTTGTGCGACATTTATCCATATCCTCCACTATGTTATAGTCTAGCATAGAAGGTGTTGCAGTAATGTTTGTAGGAGTGGCTTTTTATGAAACTTCCAGAGTGGTAGTCTTCCTTTTTTTGTTGGAAGTGATATTTGGTGGGGCAACATCTCCATACTTTCTCTAAGCTTGGTTGACGCACAGAGGAATTTTTCTCAACATATGTTCTTTCAACTTTTTCCTCGTCAACTCTTGTTCTGGAACATGCCCTTGACTTCTCAACTTATATCGACTCTTTTTCTTCTTAGTCAGGGCCTCATTTAGTGGTGGTTATTTAGTTTTTTTTCTTCTTAGCATTGAACACACAACTGAAAGTATTCAGTACATGTCTGACACTTCCAGTTTCCTCAGTTGCAGTGGATTCTTCCTTTTCTTCTCTTTGCTCAGTCTATTCATCTGAAATATTGAGTCAATAATGTGAACGGCCAGAGCATTCATGTTTTGATTCCACTGTGGGCATGTATTTTTTTGAATGATATCCTTGTTTAAAAGAACAATATTGGTCCATTCCCATGCTCTTGACATTCAGCATGACATTTGAGCTTCGCGCAGACTTAGTCAGTTAACTACTTTGTTGTTGTTGTTATTGAACTTCTTCAAGAAGTTGAACTTCAAGAGATTGCTACTGATAGTGGTCTCGCTTGTAATTTGTTTCATTTCTGCCAATTCATTGGAAATATTCTTGATAGTATGTGTCAAGCTTTCCATATCATTAGATTCTTTATCCTTGGCCTCCTTTGAAGAGGCCTGAGACCTTTTTCCCGTCTCCTTGGAGTCTTTGGATGATTCATCATCGACAATGACTATGATTTCATGCAAGTCCTTCTCAACAACAATGACTTCTTAGAAATTCAAAGCTAAATTCTCTTTTGCCACTCTCTTTACAAACTGTGATATGCTTGTCGTCAAGGCATAAGTATAGTGATCAACTATGATGGAGGCATGAGGTGTCATATCCGGAGGAAATTGGTTCAATACTCGATTTAACCTATGATTAAATTCGTTGACCTTTTCTTTTTCCCCCATCTTCAAGTTCCCTAACTCTTTTAATAACATGGCTAGGGTTTTGTCATTCGCGAACTTTTCCAGGAACAAATTTTTAAACCCCCTCCAATTGTGAATTGAATTTATAGGAAGACTATGATACCAAGAAATTTCTCTACCATCTAGGGTACAAGCAAAAAGTATGCATGCAACATCATCATAACATACCTCGAGCGTCTACGAGTGTAAGTAGAAGTTGTCTAAATGGTATTCCACTTTGATTGCCTTATCAGGGTCATATTTCATTAACAACTTTTTTGGGTATCTTAGCATCTTATGTAAAATTCCCGGAAGGTCAAGTGGGCCCCAAGTCATCAAATACATACCTTGGCCTACCATTTCTTCATCTTTATACTCCTCTCCTTCAAAAGTTGAGGAATCTTCTTTGTGATTGCCTAACCCGTGGAAAGTGTCATTTGAGAGCACAATGTTGTCACTATCACCCTCATTGAAAGATGGAGGTTGCTCTAGTTTATTTGTGTTGTCTACAGATTCCGCCAACTCTTCAAGGGTAGCGAAAACAAAATATTCCATTATAGAAACTACTATCTTGGTAGGGGTTTTTATTTCTTCTTTGGAAAATAAGGAAGATTGTATGCTCCAGGAATTAATCCGATAGCCTTCATAAAGTGATGGGTTCTAGGTTGGGTTGCCTAGATGTGCTCATAGGAAATTTTGCAACTTTATTTAGGGTTGGGCTTAGAAGATCTACCTGCTTCAGGAATATGAGTCAGAGAGGTGCTGGGAATATTTTTTGCCTTTTCCATAGGTATTATGGTGTAGGTGGGTGGATTTATCAGCCATAAAAATATGGCTTCCCTCATTCTAGTGCCAAAAATGTTGATAGTGTTGGACCTGAAAACATTCAAAGGGGGTCTCCTTGATATGTGGTCCCAATTAGACCTCACATCATTTGGGATCAGAGCCCCATCTGGAATATGGATTGAATTCCATTTACTTAAATATTTACCTTGGCTTTAGCTATCAGCAAGAGAGAGAATCACATATGTGCCTTCAAAAAGCAAGCTAGTGTGTCTGGTGAATGTTCAGTTATAGGTGCATCAAGGTTCTTCTACTGCAGAGGGGGAAGATGGAAAGTCTCTAAGAGAGAGGTAATAATACCACCCTAATAAAAGTGCATGTAAACAAGATTATTTTGTCTAACATCCAATGAAATAGTCCACAGAGACGTGATGATCGTTATAACCATTACAACACATTCTCAAAAGATAAGCACTAAAATAACCGAAATATTTCAACTACCTTAGCACCGGTGAAAGAAAACATGAACCATAAATGTTCACATAATAATATTACAAACATTCATAATCCATGTATGAAAACATGTTGGCCATCAGGCTTCAAATATTAAGTAAAAGTCCCAAGATGCATGAATATAATGAACATCACTTGCTCCAATAGTGGAGTGTTGGAGCCACTACTTGCTCCCTAAAAGTATTAAATTATTTCTCTTATTCCTTATGGGAGAAGCCAAGGATAAAAGTCTTTTAAATGAGTAATGTGGACCTATTTATAAATTGAAGTGTGACCTTTCATATCCTCATGAATCTTGACTTTCTAACTTCTAGTGACCTTTGGACTTCTACAACCTTTGAAGTTCCAAATGAATTTTGGAATTATATGTGACTTTAGGTATTACATGTCCTTTGGACTTCCGTGATTCTTGAGTTCACTTATGACTCTTGGAATTTTAATCGTTTTTCTTATATAATAATTACAATGATACATTTTTTCTTCCACATCAATATGATGAAACTTGACACGTCACTATCTTGGATGACTGGGACTGGAAGTAACTAATGACATGGGCTTGTTTTAGTAGTGACATGTTTGTCATTGTGTATGTTATTTGTCATCATCTACTCTTGGTGCTTCCACCGTGCGAAGGGTCTTTAATCTTGGAATCTTCATGGTGCTTTGACCATCAAGTGTCAAGTGTGTTCTTGGTTCTTCTTGTGCTTCCTTTGTTCATCCTATTTGCCCAATCTTCGTTGCATGCGCTTTCCATGAGGTCCCTAGAATACGTGTTTCTGTAATCACTCATGACAAGCAACTATTAGTTTAAAAATATCCTACACTACTAATTTATATGCATATTTTCTTGTTTGTACACTTTCAGTGTGCTTAAAATGGTGAATGGACATTTAGGGCACAAGGTTGCACTCTAAATATTTGAAGGACGGAGGAGGATGAACTTCGAGGCTTTGGCATGTGCTCATGTGCCCTAAGGAAGAAAGAAATCAAGGTAGGGTGCATGTCACAAGTGCAAAGAATGAAGGGGAAATCTTCGAGCTTCCCATGTGTGTTATGCGCCCAAGGGAATGACGGAGGGAACAGGGCACACTCCCAAAGGTTAAAGGTTGAGTCTTCATGCCTTCAAGATGCACTGTTGTGCCTAAGAGGCCTCAGGAAGGGCGCAGGGTGCACTCTTGAAGGCTGAATGTTGAGGCTTCATGCCTTCAGGGTGCAAAATTGCACTCAATTTAATTCAGGAGTGTGCATGGTGCATCGAGGAAGGATGAATGGTTGAGCTTCAGGTCTTCAGGATGTGTTAGTGCACTCAAGAAGAGTGCACTTCTTCAAGTCGAAGGAGTGCACTCAAGGAAGACTTAGTCATTTTTTGAGGGCACAGTTCAATACAGGGAAGGGGCTTCGTGCTTGTCGAGTGCGCCCATATTTGTGAGAGGGTACATGGCACAATTTGAACAATAGAGGGTCTCCTATAAGGGTTTTCGAGTGTTCTAATGTGATCTTGACCTTAAGGGGATCATTTTGCAACCAAAATTTGTCTAATTCTGGATGATTGGTCAAGGGATGAACAAGATGAGTTCTAGACATAAAACCATGTGCGACACATACTAACTCATCAAGAAAACTTAGACAATCTTGATAAAAAATGAATATATATCAAAGCACCACTTATGTAGATTCCCCAAGTATAAAAGGTGAAGTGTGTGTGAATGCAACTTAAAAGTGTCATTTTACAAAAAGAAAGGTGTTGTGGCCATGAAATTCATATGAGGATATTCGATTCAATGCAAAGACACTTAAGAACACTCAATAACACTCAAACCATAAGAAACAACACAAAACGACATATGAATATAAATGTACATGCATACCTCCTATATATGTTTTCCTTGAAAATTTTAATTAAAAAGTAAAAGTTTTAAATGTGTTTTTTTTTTTTTTTAACTTTTATTATGGGTTACGTATATTATTTAATTCCACTAGAAAAACAGAGAAAAATACCAATGTCATGTTCATGAAAGAGTTTGTCATGGTTTTTTTTCTTTTTATTTTCTTTAAAGCTTTAGTGTTTATTAATCAATAAAAAAAATATACACCATGTATAGCTATAATAATGTTTTTTTCGTTATGATTTTTTTATTGGGAACTAGACTAGCGATTGCAAATAACCTTTTTTTCCAAGAATCACATAATACTTATAGTAACCAAGTCGCATCAAAAGGATGCTACTAACCTACGATTTACTAATGTAATACGTAGATTTAAACTTAACAAAATTACAGTGATGTTTCCCATAAACCATAGAAACGAAGAACATAAAATAGTTTAGAAGAGATTTGTCACAAGAAAATTTGTGTTCAATGGTGATGCTCAAGTAGAGGTGGAAACATCAATTGGAGTTGTTGGAGTACTAAGGGATGCTACGCCGTCACCTCTAGAAAGCGTAGCCTCAATTTGGGCAAGACAAAGGGCCATGTCATAATTCTCAAGAGACATATCCCAATGTTCTATCTATATATCGTCCAATTGAAGAAATATTTCTCTATTGGCTTCATTTCTCTTTAAAAATACTTTCCCAAAGAGAGCCTTAATACGATCATATAACTCAATGGTACAAAGGTATTGATCCTACCTCCACGATCATGGACCCACTTAAAAACTAAGGCTAAAATGTTAGCATCTAAAAACTCATCCCTGTTAGCCATGTCTTCTACTGATGCATGGCTAATTTCTAACTAAATGTGAACTAGGGTCTAAGATTGATATCGATGGGCAGTAGAATGGGTGCACTGGTGAGCTCTCACAATATCCTCAATTCTGCTAGAGGAGTATGTTATCACTCAGAAGTATTCCCTAGAAGTTATCAAAATAAGGAATAATCTGAAGTAACCACAAACAAATCTTCAGACTCGGGTTCTAGCCAACCTAAGTCTGGAGAGGGATCTCTCTTTATAATTTAACTTTGTTTGGGTGGGATTTTAGGCTAGTTCTTATTGTTCATAAGGTTTTGATTTTGGTTGGGTGGTGGAATTCTAGGAACAGATGGGTAGAGCCAACTTCTTTAAGCCATTGGGCTATGGAGTCAATAAAAGGACAGCATAACTGGATCAGATCATTAAAGGGAGTGTTTCCAGGGCAGGCTAGCAAAGCAAAAGGAAAATCTTCAAGGGCTGATGGATGGAATGATTCTAACCAAGGTAAAAGGACACTTAAGAATCCTTAGACCGGGATTAGAATGAGGAACAGAGGGTGATCATCAACAAAGGGCAATTAAGAATCCTTTGCTACATAGACAGTTTAGCAGAAAACATTAAGAATGTAAACAATCAATACAGAGTGCATTGAAGCAAATTCTAAAATATCATTCCTAGTTTAACATTCAAATTTAATAGAAACATATATGATTATTAAGAAACATAAGGAAAAACAATAATACACATGAGACAATACTTATTTGATTTCGCTTTACACAAGAATCATGTAAAATGTCTAAACTTTATTCCATGATCCAGTAAGCTAATCCAGTTTTTGATACAATAATACTTTGATTTGAATGAAAAGTCTACATAAATTTCTTTGAATCTACTCTAAATACTTCAAAATATGAAGTATTTATACAAAAAATATTACAAAGTATCTCATAACAATTTTGAGATTTAATTAAAGAAATAAAAATATCTTCAAGCATGAAGATAGAGACAAATGGAAAACTGCATCATGTTGTCCCTTTTATTGTGGCAGTGTTGGCTGTTGCAGTTGAGTTTAAGCCCTTTAAGCTGGTTGATATTTGTATGATGGAATCATCTTTATCTTTCATCTTTCACTGATACTCTTTAACCTGCTACTTTTTGACCTATTTACGTGTCTCTTACCTGCTTTCAGATTTACTGTGGTAACTTATAGTAAATCTGCCATCTTTTCCCACCATTCATCCTCAGGTAATTTTACTTTGAGCATTCTTCAGAAATCTCATCTGCCTCTGTGTATTTGGAAAAACTAGGCTTGGTGAGAAATAAGTGTTTCACCTCATGCTCCAGAAAAACAGATTCTCCAAAGTATCATACAATACTTTCCCAGTTGGAAAGGTTTTGATACTCGAAGTGCTTACTTAATCCTTGGCCAACTTTCTTAATATGTTAGTGTAGTCCAATTTGGTCATAATTTTATCATGGATGACCATAGGACTGGGAAGGCCTTTATCCCTCAAAATTTGAAACTTGGCCATGAATCTGTCAATGCCCACCTGCATGTTATGGCATTTTTCCTCTAAATTGGCCATGATGTTTCTTTTTGAAAGAACCTTTTTGACTTCTACAATGGCTTCAGTTCTATCCTCCATACCAAGCTCATTAAGCTCATGTCTGTTGTTGCTATTCAAAAAGTGGATGAGTCGATTGGCATCCTTAGGTTGATCTTGCAAATCTTCCCTTACTTTCTTAATAGCCCCAGTGGACACTTTCACCAGTTCTATTTGCTCAAATATAACTTGAATTGATGGCCAAATATCATTGACAGAGTCAATGATATTGGCCCAGAGCATCTCCTTGGTTTGTCCTAGTGGCTTTTGCAGAGTTAAATATTTTTCTACTACCTTGATCTTCTCACCCATCCTTAGGGCTTTCTGTGTTTCTTCTCTTTGTATATTTGGGCAAGCTTAGAGTCAGTTTCTAAGCTTGCCACTTTCTCTTTTAGCCTTTTGAGCTCTATTTCCTGGATGGAAATTTCCTCCATGGATTTTACCAACTCTGTTGTTTTCTCTGTAGATGTATTTGTTGTTGTAGATTCAGTAGTGACTAGCAGTGTTGTGGTAGGTGGAGCTATTGGTGCCAAAGATGCTTCCAATGTTGAAGGAATTGCAATTGTTAATGTGGGAATGGCAGTTGTAGAAGTGGTGGCAAATTCACTTTGTTTGGACTGAATCAATGTGTCCAATTCTTTCTCTGTTTCTTTTAGCTGATCATTTAGCTTTAGGACCAAGTCCATAAGCTCTTCTTGTCCTTTTTGTGTCTCTAGGACCATTGCTATCTGTGGGTGATGTAATGGTGGAACCTTAAGTTGCTTCTTTAAAGTAGCTATGTCATCATTCTTCTTCTTTATCAATTTTTGGTGGCCTTTACATCTTTGGGATCGTGTCCCAACTCAATGATTAAGTCCTCTAAGGACTTGATTATGGTGTCTTGGGCCTATGAAGAGGCCTTCTCCAATTGGAACTGAGCTGATATGTTATTTAGGGAATTTTGAAATTGGTGAGTTGCGATGGCTTTTCCTGTCAAGGTGGAGTAAATCATCTCCCTTATCTACTTGTGCAGCTCAATCTGGTCAATAGGATGTATTTCCTTTGCCAGTACTTTGGAATCTATCTTTTTGAAGTCAGCTACTGTTCTTAGTTGCTGAGTGGTAGGTTTCACAAATGTCATCTGCACTTTTCCTTCTTTAACATCATAGGCTGACATAAGCCTTGTCTAGTTTGTAGGTGCCATATTTAGGTACTGTGCATAAGTCTAGGCTTTTAGCCTCTCATTCCTGGATTTTATATCCTTGTACCTTTCTCTAATGTCTTGGTCCCTGTCAGTTAGCATCCTAAATGAGAACACTTCAACACTCTACTACCTTTCCAACATCTGAGTATGTGATGTGGAAGGTTCTAGTCTTCCCCTAGAAGGAGTGGTAGGCCTGCTTCTTTCTCTTTCTGTGTTGGTGGCCCCAACTATTTCTTCTATGAATTCTTATTCAGAGACAGGATTTAACCTTTGCCTTTTGACTAGGCTGGTCTCTGCATATGTCTGTGTGGTTCCTTTGTCTGATGTAGTGGCCTCTTCCCTATTTCTTTTGAGGCTTTTATCCTCATTTAGAGGAGTTTTCAAGGTAGGGGGAGTACTCATATTAGGATCTGGTATAACTATTTGATTTAATTCCTCTGATAGGCCTGGTTGTTTTGACTCTTCTTGCACTTGGGATTCTTCTTCTATATGTGATTCACTTTGTGCCTGAGATTCTCCTTGTGCCTGTGATTCTTCTTGGATATCAGATTCTCCTTGGACTTGAGATTCTCCTGACACCTACAGGAAAGAACCCTCATCAAGACTTTTCTCTAGATCAATTAGAGCATTTTCAACTGCAACTTCAGTGTTATCCTTGTCTACTAAAGTATTCTCCACCCATTCCAATTGATTTGCATATTTCTCTATTTCAGGGATTCGGTGGTGAATGTAGGGAGCCATCTTATTTTTCTGTCTTCTGTTGTAGATGAAGTCACACTGAACGTATCTCCACATGAAGTTCTATTTTAGTTTAAGTCTTTGAAGTATTTTCTCTGCTTCTTTTCCAGTGTCTCAGCTATTACATGCAAAGGGGCCTAGTTGATCTTTGATTTTGAGCTAGTCCTTCTTTTTTGCTTTAACAAAATGCACCTCATCTGAGTTGATTATCTGCCTATAGTACTCCAGAGCAAATAACCTCATTGGGAGGTATCTAGGAAGTTTATATGGGGCCAACTCACAGCTATAGATCCTAATTTCTGTGTGATTTTGTTACAAGTACCAATCTCCCACTTTGTGTTGTTTTAACAGTTGCAGGATCCTCCTGATATCTGAACTGATACTTCGAGGAGGAATTCCTAGTAGCATTGTCACTACAGGATGTACAAAAAGATCTATCAAGTTTGAGTATGGATATGGAGAATCATACTTATGGATCAAAGGAGTCCAAAAAATCACTGACCTAGGATGACCTTTAGTATCAAGCTTTTGGAGAGTAAAGGGGAACTTGTCAGCTTGGTAATATAGGAAAAGGTGATACAAAACTGAAGAATACTTAAATACTCTCTCAGTACTATTTCTAAGTAATTGGTCATGCATTTTATCAGCTATGAACTTGGCATAATCATACAAGATAGCAGGAGGCTATCCTGGAGAGAAAATGGACATGAAGGTTAAGATGATTTCATCTATGTACTCACTGGTGGTATAGCCTAAAACACAAGAAATCATTGCTACTATGTCCTGACCAAATGGGGAAAATATGGTAGCCACATATGGGGGAGGGTCTTTTGGGATATGCTTTTCCTCCCTGATGAATCTTTGGAACATCTCAGCAAGTTTGGTAGTGGTAAGCTTGGGGAATCTGTCTAGTAGGTCTCTAATGGAAATAGGGTTTAAGTTCTGCCCTGGTTGTAGTTGTAGTATTTCAGTGATTGACTCCGAAGTGATGGTGAAAAGTATGGTTTGGTTAGGGAACATCACTGCTCTTTGACTAGGAATGTATTTTGCATGCCAATAATGTGAAATTCTAGAAAGATGTGTAACTCAGGAAATTGATACTTAGGCAAATTAGACTCCCAAAGACCAATTTTATCAATGTGGTTGAGGTATTGATCTCTATATTGGTAGTATAGTTTGGTATGTGATTCAAGGACAGCGGTAGGAGGTCCAAGTCCAGGTGAGGGGTAGAAATTGGTTTAACATCCATGGAAATTGGGGATGCCATTCTCAGTTCTTGTGGACTTGAGAACGGGGGAGGTAAATTGTCAGTATTTAGGGTAGTGGTGGTTCAATTCTAGGTGGCTTCTAAGTTACCAAATTTTCCCTTTAATTTCAATTAAGAAACTTAGTGATTGGTTTGGAAATTAACAGGGCTTTCAATGGATTTTGGCTTAAATACCTAGAATTGAAGAAACTAGGTCTTAACCAGGGCTCATATTAAATAGTTGAGCTCCTTTTATTTACTATACCTAATCTACTTACCTACCAAGATTAAAGAGTTTGGTCAGATTTTATTCTCTAATTATGGACATGCAATTTAAAACATGAAATAGCCAAGTTTAAACATTTTGACTATCATGGATTTTGGCAAAGATTGCAAACTGCACACAATCATTTATTTTGCACAAAAAGTAAATAGTAGTGGCGCTTTGACTTGCACACTTTCATGGTCTTTTTATTTCTTGGGGTTCATATTTTTTATCTTTTTTTTTTACCTTTTTATTCCTTTTTTAACCGAATTTGGATCCTTATACTCTTTTAAAGCTACCCGAACTCTGTAAAAGCTCATACCGAAGTTTAAAGTCTTATAGATGTTGAAGCCTATTAGAAATAACCTCTGAACAACGATAATTTGCAGCTAGCATAGAGCAACGAGGGCCTTTGTTCAAAGCGCATTGACTGTTGGCCCATGGGAACTGTGCATGGCGCAAAAATGGTAGTTAGGAGGCTAAGTCCAGAAAACGGAGGTTGTTTCTGATGTGTGATTAGCGCAACTAATCGCGCATCGCTGGGAAAAATCCCTCGAAATGGAAAAGCCTTGAGCGCTCAATCACAAGGGAGCTACAAAACCATGGAAAAAGCGCTAAAACTGAAGGCGGGTCCCGTGCTCCAAAACCGGTGGAATATCGGATGCGTTTCGGGCGGTAAGCGGGTTTGTCAGGAGAACAAGTGATGCCATACAACAAATTACGCGTGTCCACGAATGCGAGAGAAAAATACTCTCATCGCGGGTGTTATCACTCAGGTTTTCCCAGAAGTTGTAAGAAAATGGAAAGGAAGCCGAGGTAACCACAAACCAATCTTTTAGATACAGATTCTAGCCAATCTGCATCCAGAGAGGGCTCTCTCTTTAAGTTTTAGCTTTGTTTTTTAAAGATATTAGGCTAGTTGTGAAGTTTAGGAGTTTTGTTTGAGTTTGGGTGGTGAGATTCAATAGCAAAGGGATAAGATTGAGTAGTTTAGGCCATTGGGCTAATGGATTCAAGAAAGATGGCTTTACTAGACTTGGTTTCTTAACAAAGGATGGTTTTACAGAGCAAGATGGTCAAACAGAGAACAAAAAAAGGTTTGGAATAAATGGAATGGTTTCAAAATGGGTGAAGGGAAGTTAAGAATCCTTCAACCTATTTGAAAATATGGAACTGGAATTGATTACAAGTAAAGAGAAATTAAGTATTCTTTAATTAATAATCAAAGTGAAGGAACTAGAAAACAGGAGCAATCAAGGTTTCACTATTTATTCTAATTCAGAAGAAAACATAGAAAATGATAACTTTTGAAGACAGAGTGCAATCAAGCATATTCTGAATTACTCTTTTTTGTTTATCATTCAGATATGAATAGAGATGATATAACAAACTAGGAAAACTTTAAAACACAAGGTATAGAGAACTTATTGATCCGGTGTTTGATTCAAGAAATCTGTAGAAATTCCTTTGTCTTAATTCTTTATCCAGCAAGCCATATGAAAATTTGATCCAATCGACACTTTATTCCAACAAACCAGTATTACAGCAATGTATATGAATCCACCAAAATACTTCAAATGAAGAAGTATTTATACTAATTGTAAACTGAAATATCTTGAAAAAATATCAAGATTAGTTTCACAAATATCTCTAACTGTTTACATTAATAGAACTTAAATAAAGGACATTCAAAACTAATGAATCTATTTGGGACTATTTCTATGGATTTATGGTGACAAACAAGAGAAAGTCGAATTTGATAGCAACTCTTAGTTGATGATGAGGCATCCCAGTCACTAACTGCATCCTTCCTTTGTGCAGCTCGCCCTAGAAATTATGCAAACTTGGGGTCCAATGATACGCTTTTATATATCAATCTGTGATAGATATGTAAAACATGAAAGAGGTTTTTTATATAAGAATGTTTTTGAAATAAACCTCTCTCAGTTTTCCAAACTTCAGCTCCATCTATTCACAATATTCTCTGCAAAAGATGTCAAAAACAGGACTTTGCACAAACTGAACAATAGGCTGTGAAGATATGCACTTATCTCCCTCTTGGTTGTACCTGTGTAAACAATGAGAGAGTTTTTTGTATATTGTCCTGTGGGGAACAAAAACCTCCTCCCGGTTCTCGAAATACTTCTTGGATTGGCCACAATAGTTTCTGCAAAACTATGACTAAACCAGGAAATTTCTGAAGAATGTACCATTTTTTCTCTAATTTCATCTTTTAACCTTAAACTTATTTTGACTGTTTTTCACTTTTACTTTGGGAAAAATTCATTGTAGCTGGTGAAAATGTTTTCATCTTTTTTTAACCCTTAATTTCTTCATGTTTACTTTTATTGTTTATTGTTTACTTTGTACTTTTACCGCTCTGTTTTTCAACTGTCTTCACTTTGACATGAATTTGTATGCTATGCTTTGTAACTGTCTTTTATGTTTTTTATCTTCATGATAGTTGATTTACTTGACTTGGTCTTCAATCTGATATTCTTTAATCCTGATACACTTTGACTTTTCTTTACTGTGTCCTTTTTCATTCGCTGTGTAGTTTAGGTTTTTACTGTTTGTTTCAACAATAAATCCTTTTAATTCCATGTTTCCTTTGCTTGTGTTTTAACTGTATGTTTTATTTTCCATCTCTGTTTGAATAGATTTGATAACAATCTTGGAGTAAACAGGTCTTATGACTAGTATTAAGACCTTTTATCCAAGGATGTGGTCTTCTGATCACCTGTAAAACAAAACAAATCGTTAAGAAAGCATTGATTTGCAGGGGAGGTCAAAAAGGTTTCATTTGAGCTTGAAAGGTCTGTGGAGTGAGTCCAGAATGATTTTCAGGAGGTAAACCATGCTCGAATCGGTTAACAAAGGCTTCAGGTGGCGCAGCTGGGTTACATAGGGTTTTACTGCATAATCAGGTGAAAATGAGAAAAACTAGGGTTTTTGTGTTTAAACGGGTAAATTGTTGGCATTGGCGGGTGAATGAAAATGACAATTGGCGGCAACTTAAGGACGAGACATTTTGTCATTTAATAGAGGGCGATAAGCAGTTTATATCACACTGCTTATGGGAGGCGAGTGGTATTAAGGGAGGGCCACACGATTCCATACACTGTGTGACACATAGCACAGGTACTATTCACAAAACCGCTCTCCATCGTGCGCTAAATATCGACCAAAAGGATCATGCGATATGCGTGATGACCGTTGGATCTGCGAGAGCTGATCGGACGGTTGTCGGGGAGGTGAAGTGGCGCAAGGTTAAAAGAGGGCGGGCCCGATATAATTTAAAGGAATTAATCATATCGGGGGTGATGTGATTGGTTATAGAGTTATTAATTAGTCCAAATGACAAAATTAATCCTCATTAAATGGTGGTGGGGTTGGGTTCTTAATTAACTACGGATTAGTTAATTAATCTTGTTTTATTATTTGATTTATGGTTATATTTAACCATTGGGGCGGGATATGTAATATTTGGGGTTTTGTATAATATAATAATACGGGCGTGGGTAATGTTGTTTTATTCGGGAATTACATAATAATAACATTAATGGTTAATATGACCAAATGAATGGGAAAGTGCTAAGTTTAATGTTTTCCGAAAATGCATTCCATCATACAACACTTATACCTTAGGCTAGTGATATATGAGGGTTTCATGTAAATAGAATGTTTTTAATTTTCCTAAGTAAAATAGGATTTTACTTAGGAAAAACTTTATAAGGGGAATGAGTGACTTTATGAAGGGGTGAATATTGATGAAGGGGATTTAGTGCTTTAGGTATTTCAAATTATTTGGCTGAGGGTCCCGTCCCTCCAAAAGTCAGAGAAATGCTCTGAGCCCCCCTAACTTGGCAATTACCTTTAGCATTCAGGGAATTAGTGAAAATTTTAGGGGAAATGAAAAGGGGAGTTAATTATGCTGACATTGCTTTGCTTGAGATGCTTTCAATGTACTGTATGCCTTGGCCTTGTGATGAAAGTGAAATATTAACACATTTTGAGACATTATTCATCACATGTGATTCGGCAACATCAACTACCTACCCTACCTACTTTAAACTAGCATTTTTTCTTCTTTATTAGGGTGCACTTAGATTGGCAAACCCTTGTCAAATCTTCCTTTCCTTTTACATGGCCAGCCTACCTAAGTCTACACTTATTACATCCAAGGGCTTAGATTAGACTATTGAGCTCCTTTATTTACTCTACCTATCTACTTATCTGCCAAAATTACACTGTTTGGTCAGATTTTATTCTCTATCTCTAAAAGATAAAATTCAAATATGAACTAGCCAAGCTTAAGCTCTTTGACTGTTCATCAATTGTGGCATAAATTACAAGTTGCACACAATTGTTTATTGTACAACAGTAAAAGTAGTGGCATTTAGGCTTGCACACTTTCCTTGGTTTTTCTTTTTGGTGGGGTTCATTTTCTTTCACTTTTTTGACCATCTTATTCTTGTTACCCTTTGATTTTCTTTTAGGGTATACCCTCTTTACATTTTTTAAATTTTTTGATTTTTTGACGATATGGAAAATCTTTGCAACAAGGAAAGGTATGATCATATTACATAGCTCATCAAGTCAATCATGAAATATGACACCTATTGGTATAGGAGCATAACAGCGGGGTAATTTTCGAGCAAGTCAACCACGTGATAAGAGCGATGACCGTAGGATCTATAGGCCCTAGATCTAACGACGAAGATTGCGCCCAATGGGAAAATAGATTTGACAGAGAAAATAAGCTTCAGCACATAAAGATTGAAGTCCGATTGGACTGCTGAGTTGGCGGATGAATCATTTCACAGAGTAATTGAAGTAACGAACCACTTGAGGAAGAGTTGGCTCAGCTCGTAAGGAGACAAGTGGCCAACTCTCTATGAAGCGTTACAGTGATGATGAAGTAGAGTAGGGAATTCCAGTGGACGAAGGCAAGCGATTCGAGGAGCCGGGAGAGGAAGAGAATAGTCGTGAGATGGATTGGTGTTAAGCCACGAACAGACATAGAGTAAAAGGAAGAAGCAATATAGCAGACCTGGAAGCAGAAAAACCAAAGCTAAGCTCACTGTAATAGGCAGAGCCACCAGGAATTAGAGGGAAAACAATGAGAGGACATTGATTGCGCAGAGAATCTTTGGAGTCACTCAGAGGTCGATTGAAAAGCTAGAGAGCTCAATTGACAACAACATATTGTTGCTGGAGTTGCTTGGAGGTCGAGCCATTCACAGAGGCATGCAAAGGCTGAGCGAAAGAGCTTAGAAAAGCCAGAGCAGAGAGCTGCAAGCCACAGCTAGAGCCAAGAGCTAGAGCGAGTGCCAGAAGTGAGAGCTGAGAGCCAAAACCAGAGCTAGAGCCACAGAGCCAGAGCCATAGTCAGAGCCATAGCTAGAGCAAGAGCCAGAGCCAGAGCTAGAAAGTCGAAGAGCTCCAAGAACCAAGGGATAAGATGGTGTTCTAAGCCTAATGTTCCTATATAAAAGATTGGAGTTAAGTGTAGCACTTGTAAAAGAACTATTGCCATAATCCCAGAGAGCCTAATCGGGTTGATTAGAGCTCAAGGAGATGTAGCCCAAGATATTAGGGTGAAATCCATATTATATTGTTATCTTATATGTTTGTTTTTACTATTTCTTTCACTACTATTATATGCATATATTATATATATATATCAGTTTAAGTACTTCCCCATATTAGCACAAACGACAGATTTTAAAGTAAATAATGAGCTGAAAACAAATACAAGCATACACCCATATTTTCAAGCATTTCTTATTTCCGCATTGGTTGATCAAATAGACTTGGGAAAATTTAAAGCTTTGGAAGTGGGAGAGGTTCTTGTAAGTTAGACAAGAAGCCGAAGAGCCCCACTTTCAGATCAAGTGGTATCGGAGCTTAAGATTGATTAACCCAACCTTTAAAGAAGGTTGTAATAGAATGCTTGATTGACAGGGAAAAGATTGCTTGTATGAAAGGTGTTTGGATAGTCAAGGATTGATCACCTCATCGATTGTATGCTTGGTTACAGACTCACTATTGTTTGAGTTTGCAGAGGTGAAAGGAAAGCTAATGATAGCTCAGTCCAGGAAGGACAAGAAGGAAGAAGAGCTGAAGGCATTTTTCTATCCCAAAGGACATCAGGGCAATCCTTGAAGCACAAGAGGTTTGCCGTAACAGGTTGCTTGGATAAGCTCTTTAATAATCTTGTTTGAAATTCTTTTGTGAATTTTGAAAATGACAACTTCTACAAGTGAGTTCTCAAATTCTTCTTGCTCCCAAAGTTCCTTTAATGGAGACATGAAGCAAGACTTGTCCACCATGATGGATATGGTGAGAAAAATGTATGAGGATGGAAGGAAAAGAAACATACTTAGAGAGCAGTTGAAATCCGTGGAGGAAGAGAAGTAGATGCTTTCTGGAAAATTGCAGGAAATGGAGAGGCAACTTCATATTGCAAGTATGAACATGAAAAGGATGCATGAGTTGAAGTCACAACTCTTTGTTGCCAAAGAAGTCTTGGCCAATTATCAGCCTGAAGAAGAGGTATACCATTCTTGTTTGTCTTCAAATTCTTCTAATAATGCTTATATTGGTTCCTTTGAAAAACATACCAGAGGCATAGGTTCCAAGCTAATGTCCAATATAGGCTATGAAGGAAAAGGATTGGGCAAACATGCACAAGGTATTGTTGAGCCAATAATGGTTGAGGAAAGGCCTAAGTATTTGGGTCTTGGCTATGGACAGTCTTATGGAGAGAATCCTGAAGCTGCCATGAAGACCATTGAAACAGTTACAAAAAGGAGTTTCATTGCAGGTCCTCTACCTCAAAAGTGTGAGGTTTGTATTCAGGAGGAATGCAATGGCTCGAGACATCATTTGCATAATGTAGGTGTTCAGAAGCACACATTTGAACGAGAGAGTTTTGGAAACTTTGACAGCCTTGAAGAAAGTGATGGTGTTCCAATGGGAGCCACTTCTTCATTTGCTTCACCTCCTCATGAAGGAAATAAAGATGAAAGAGGAAGGTATAATCTGGTTCTAAACACCTTCCTTTTGATTTTGTAAAGCATGGAAATAGAATTGCATGTTCCTTTTGTGGTTTGGATAACCATTATGTTTCTAGATGTTGGAAGAGGATGGCCACATACAAGAAACTTTTGAAGGAAAAGAAGCAAGCAGCAAAAGGTCCATAGGACAAGGAAAATCATGTTGTCAAAAGGATGCACGTGTGTTGCACTTACTACCATAAGCAAGGGCATCTTGCCGAAAGGTGTTGGATTTTGAATCCAGGACTGCTTCCACCAAAGTTGAAGGAGAAGGTGGAAAAAGAAAATGGCAGGGATGGAAATAAAGATTCCATGGTTGATGTGGTTCAGGATGATTCACATATTGATGCTGATGTGCAAGCAAAGGAGGGACCTTTGAAATGGATTGGTAAGAAGTGGTTAGAATTCTTATCCAATTAAGGCTGCATGTCTAGTGATGCATCTGTTTGCATTTCTTTATGGAATAAATGCAAGTTGCAAGATCTTACCAAATGGTAAATAGAAAGAAGTTGAGTACGAAAATCACTTCATTACTGCAATAATATGTCCATTTCAACTTCAAAGGTACAGTGTACTTAAGTGAAAGTTGATAGATGGAATTCATGCATGAGCATGAGGTGCATGTAATGTTGGCTTGGGAAAAGTGAACTTGGTCTCCAAAATGGAGATAAGGATGAAGTGTTTCATCTTTTGGAAAAGAGTCCTAAAGGTCTTTTTCCTACATGCTTGACTTGAAGGGTCATTTGTTGTAAAGGCATGTTTTGTTGGCTTGTTATCTAGTCAATCATTTGTATGCAGATATAAGACATGGAAGGGTTCACAAGATGTGAAATCTATTTGTTGAAGCAGGAGTTAGCCCATGCATTTGTTGTCTATATGCCTACTGTTGTTAACAGTTGTTGTTGGCAGCTTTTCAAACAGGTACAAATGAAATTTTTGTGGAGCAGATGTACTTCACATTTGTTTGAGCCACCTTGGATCAAGGATCAAGGCAAATAAGTTCAAACTACCTTCTGTAAACTTCATAGCAAAAGTTCTGCATGAAGTCAAGGAGGAAAACAGTTCTTCCCAAAATGACCAACCCATCCAAGAAGGGAAGTGGTTAAAGATTTTGGCTCAGAGACACTATGCAAAGGAAAGTCTAGGGAGGCTGAAAGAAGAGGGTGTTGTTACTCTCATTTACTACTCAGATCAGTGTATCAGTTTTTTGGTGGACCAAAAGTTCTTTTAGTGGGAAGGCGTGATCCGAATTTGGATCCTTAAACTCTCTTAAAGCTACCTGAACTCTGTAAAAGCTCATACCGAAGTTTAAATTCTTATGGATGTCGAGGCCTATCATGAATAACCTCTGAACAATGACAAGTTTCAACCAGCATAGAGCAACGAGGACCTTCAATCAAAGCGCATTGACCGTTGGCCCATGGGGACTGTGCATGGCAGAAAAATGGCAGTTAGGAGGCTCATTCCAGAAAACGAGGGCTATTTTTGATATGCATTAATCATGCATCGCTGGGAAAAACCCCTCAAAATGGAAAAGCCCAGAGCTCTCGGTCACAAGGGAGCTAGAAAGCCATGGGAAAAGCGCTAAAACTGAAGGTGGGTCCCGTGCTCCAAAACCGGTGGAATATCGGAGGCGTTTTGGGTGGTAAGTGGGTTTGTCAGGAGAACGAGCGATGCCATACATCGAATTATGCGTGTTCGGTGGATGAGAGAGAAAACCACTCTCATTGCGGGCTAACGTCCGAGCAAGTCAATCGAAGGATAAGAACGATGATCGTAGGATTTGGAGGCCGCAGATCTAACTGTGGAGATTGCACCTAATGAGAAACCAGATTCAACGAAGAAAATAAGCTTCGGAACATAAAGGTTGAAGTTCAATTGGACCACTGAGTTGGCGGATGAATCATTTCACAGTGTAACTGAAGTAGCGAACCGCTTGAGGAAGAGTTGGTTCAGCTCGTAAGGAGACAAGTGGCCACCTCTCTGTGAAGTGTTACAATGATAATGACGCAGAGCAGGGAATTCCAGCGGGCAGAGGCAGGCGTTCCGAAGAGCCGGAAGAGGAAGTGAACAGTCATGAGACGAATTGGCGCTAAGCCACGAACAGACAGAGAGTAAAAGGAAGAAGTAGTAGAGTAGACTTGGAATTAGAAAAACCAGAGCTGAGCTCACTGTAATAGGCAGAGCCACCAAATATTGGAGGGAGAACAACGAGAGGACGCTGAATGCATAGAGATTCTTTGGAGTCACTTGGAGGTCGAGTGAAAAGCCAGAGAGCTCCATTGACAGCAGCATATTGTTGTTGGAGTTTCTTGGAGGTCGAGCGATTCATAGAGGCATGCAAAGGCCGAGCGAAAGAGCTTAGAAAAGCTAGAGCAGAGAGTTGCGAGTCACATCCAGAGCCAAGAACCAGAGCGAGTGCCGGAAGTGAGAGCTGACAGCCAGAACTAGAGCCAGAGCCACAGAGCCAGAGCCAGAGTCAGAGCCATAGCCAGAGCAAGAGCCAGAGCCAAAGCCAAGAGCCAGAGCCAAGAGCTAGAAAGCCGAAGAGCTCCAAGAGCCAAGGGATAAGATGGTGTTCTGAGCCCAATGTTCCTATATAAAAAATTGGAGTTAAGTGTAGCACTTGTCAAAGAACTATTGCCATAATCCCAGAGAGCCTAATCAAGTTGATTAGAGCTCAAGGAGACGTAGCCCAAGATATCAGGGTGAACTCCATATTATATTTTTGTCTTATGTGTTTGTTTTTACTGTTGCTTTCGCTACTGTTATATGCATATATATATCAGTTAAAGTACCTCCCCATATCAACACAAATGACAGATTTTAAAGTAAATAATCAACTGAAAACAAATACAAGCATACACCCATATTTTCAAGCATTTCTTATTTCCGCATTGGTTGATCAAATAGACTTGGGAAAATTTAAAGCTTTGGAAGTGGGAGAGGTTCTTGTAATTTAGACAAGAAGCCTAAGAGCCCCGTTTTCAGATCATTTTGTCCTTTGATTTTTCTTGTAGGACATACCCTCTTTACATTTTTTAATTTCTTGAATATGGAAAACATCTGTAGAAATCAAAGGTATGCACATATTACAGGTTTACTCTCATTCATTCAAAAATTATGACTCCTATTGGTATAGGAACCTAATAGTGGCTCCACTTGGGGATGGCATTTCTTTGTGAAATGTCAAGGACTTGTAGATCAATGGCCTTCTGAATTGCTGTGATGTCACTCTGCAACTTTTTCCTTTTTCACTTTTCTGCATTATTGCTATTTATGACAGTAAAACTTTTGAATCTTAGGGCCTTCTCTTCGGGCTTGAACTTCAAAGAATCACTATCCAATCAACTCTAGACTTTTGAAAAACAAAATATGTACAAATGATTAGTGAAACAGTAACTAGGTTCAATGTAGCGTTTAAGAATTCAACCATTAACTGGTCCTCCTTCTGCTTTTGTGCCATCCATTTCTCTGAGGAAGAAAATATTATTACCTCTTAATGCATAGATGACATATGGGCCTCTCGATAGGAAATCAAATTTCCCATTTTTACCTTTATCCTCTCTTCTTGAATCCCATTTCAAAACTTTGTCCCCTAAGTAAAAATATTATGCCTTAGTCCTTTTATCAAAAGCCTTTTTGATTCTTTCCTGCACAACTTGAGATCTGATATACACTTCTTCCCTGGTCTACTGTAAATGAATTGTTTGGTTGATTCTTCTTTGGATGCCATTTGGTTCAACCTGCAACTCTTGGAGCAGGTTCATCGCTGGTGTTCCCAAGGATGATGGGAAAATAGCTTCCATTTCATAAACTAATTGATAAGGACTAGTACCAATGGATTTATTTGTGGTTATCCTATCTTCCCATAAGGCATTCACTAGCTTCTTATTCCATGTTTTCTTGTTGTCTTCTAACAACGTTTTGATGATATTCACTAAACTCTTGTTTGAGGACTCTGCTAGTCCATTTCCTTGAGGGTAATGAGCTATCGAATGGCCCAAAGTTATATGGTAATTATTACAGAAATCAATCATTCTTCTAGACTTGAAGGTTGTTGCATTATCAATGATGATCTTGGTTGGGCACCCAAATCTAGATAAGATGTTGGATTTAAGGAAGGTTATTATAACAATGTCAATGGCTTGCCTTGATGGTATGGCTTCTATCCATTTGGTAAAATAATCTGTAACAATGAGGATCCATTTGTGTCGGGCAGAGGAAGGTGGGTGAATTTCACTAATGAAGTCAAGACCCCATTGTTGAAAATGTGCTTCAGCAGTTATTGGTTTTAGGGGGAGGGATAAAAGCTTTTTCTTTCCTTCAAAATTTGGCATTTATGACAAGAGGTTACAAATCTCTTTACATCAGAAAACAAAGTGGGCCAGTAAAAATTGTCTCTAAGAATCTTGTCAGCAGTGGTTTTCTAGTAAAGATGTCCTCCACAGTCACCTGCATGAAACTCTTGTAACACCTTGTCAGATTCTTCTTTCAATAAATAATTAAGAAGGATACCTTCATGATTCCTGCAAAACAAATTATTGTCAAGTATGAAAAATTTTAAAGATTTCATTTTTCAAAACTTGCTTTTGGTCCTGGATAATTTAGGAGGAGTTTGTAAATTTTGTAAAACATATATGATGTCAACATACCATGGTGATTCAATAAAGGCGGACTAGCTGATTGATGGAGTCGCCATCTCCTCTCCATTATCCATTTTTGTAATAAAATTTATATCTAAGGCCTGACAGTTCGATTCAGCCATGAGCTTGGCTAAACCTTGGCCTTTGATTAACTTCGTTGGCTTGATTTCTAGGTCATATTTTAATATAGTAGCAATCCATTTCCCTCTCTTTCCATCTGGACCATCCTTAGTTAGGATATCCTTGACTACTGCGTTGAGAACATAGGCTATTATATGAGAATATAAAATGTAAACTCTAAAATCTTTGATAGCTTTGACCAGAGCAAAGGCTTGATTTTCCATTATATTGTACTTTAAAGGGGCATCTCTCAGGGCTTTTCTAAAAAAGGCAATAGGTTGTTCATAACCTTGATCATTCTTCTGCAGTAGGACTGCAACAATTGTATGTTCTGAGGCAAAAGAAAATATAATGAAATCCCTATCGAAATTTGGACTAACCAAAATTGGTGTTTTTGTTAAGGCTAATTTAATATCTTCAAAGGATATCTTAGCTTGCATGGCCCATTTTATGGTCGAACCATTTTTTAACATGTTATTCAATGATCTAATTAATTCAGCTAAGTTAGAAATAAATCTTCTAAGAAAGTTTATTTTTCCTAAAAAGGCTTGTAATTCTCTGATCCTCCTAGGATGTTGTATCTATAAGATGGCTTCAATTCTTGTAGGATCTATTCGGATACCATATTTTGAGATTATGTGGCCTAATAGTTTTTCCTCCTCTAACCCAAATAAGGATTTTTTAGGATTCAAAGAAATTCCATACTTACTACATTTGATGAAGACCTGCCTTAGATGATCTAGGTGGTGTTTATCATATTTTCAGAATACACTGATATCATCTAAGTATATTACTAGGAAGTCATGAATCTCCTTAGAAAAAGCTATGTCCATAGCTCTTTGAAAGGTGACCCCTGCATTCTTCAATCCAAAAGGCATTTTCGAATAAATGAATGTGCCCCAAGGAGTAGTGAAAGTTGTTTTAGCCTGGTCATCTGGGTGAACTAGAATCTGATTGTAACCAGAAATCCCATCCAATAATGAGATTTTGGTTGACCCTACTACCCTTTGTAATATATGATCCATTTTAGGGAGAGGGTGATTGTCTTTGAGTGAAACTTTATTGAGATTCCTGAGATCAACACAAATTCTGATCTCACCTGTCTTTTTCCTTGTTGGCACCAAATTTGAAACCTAATAAAAGAATCTAATTGGTGCTATTATCTTGGCTTCATACATTCTTCTGATTTCCTTCTCAATAGAAGGAAATAGAATAGGATTAATCCTCCTAAGCTTTTGTCTAAAAGGTTTCTGGTTTTCTTTTATGGGATGGTGTGTTGAATTATGCTGGTGTCATAGGACTTGAGGTCCTCATAACTCCAAGCAAAGACCTCTTGGAATTCCTTTAGCAGTTCAATGTATTTCACTTTTTCAGTAGGAGGTAAGGACTTTGAAAGTTTTATCAATTTTGGATTTTCCTCAGTACCTATATTACACTCCTCTATATCAGATTTTAGAGGTTCCATTTTTGGTTTTGTAGGGACATCATTCGAATCAAACAAGTCCTCCAAAGGAGTTAATGTAGAATTTTTCTACACATCAGCTAGCTCTGATACCATGTAGAATTTTTCTACAAATCAGCTAGCTCTGATACCATTTATAAATTTCACCAATTGTAGATCAAACTGATATATGCAATGTACTAAAGCATAATACTAGATCTACTTCTACAAAAAATTTAGTGGAAGCTTAATTGAACATGAGCAACATCAATAAGAACACATATAACTGATATGGAGAAATCAAACACACATAACACACAAGATATAACTAGGGGAAAGCACCAACCTAAAACCCCATCTTTGTATTATCATACAAGTGGAAATATGTCTGGATTACACAAAGCCTTAGCCGGAAGTTATCCAGCTCTCAATACAATCTCTCTACTGCTCATAGACAATCAAAGGCTTCTCACAAACCTTCTCCTCTGCCCTCCAAGCCTCCTATTTCTATGCACAGTTTTTCCTGGGTCCTCCAGCTGCAACCTATGTGATTCTCATCTCACACACAACACTGACCTCTGAAATAATTGCACAAACCTGAAGGAGATAAATCCTCGTCATGGATGAGCTTCCTTTATAGGAAAAATATTCATCCAACTGATAGTACACTGTCCCTTCTCTGATCTCAATTGGGTCTCTATCTGAACTGACATGCATGAGTTATTTAAGCTATAATATTTAGTTATCTGAAAATACCAGTTGTTACATGCATGCAAGAATTAACAAACTGAATCTCATTAACTTAACAACTTGTTAAATTAATCTAACTGGACTTGACTCAGTTAACTGAGCCAACTAATTACAACTCATCCTTATTCTTTAACTGATGGATAAATCCCTCAATCAAAGGAGAAAATGTTGCATGTCCTCACATAGACTTCAAGTTCATAATTCCTTAACTAATTAATTCAAACTGAATTAAATAATTAATTTATAGACTGCTGTTAATATCAAATTCGAATTTTACTTCCTATTTTAGACCAGGCACTGTCTAAAAATAGGAATCAAACTTGAACTGCTAAAAATAGAACTTCTATTTTTATCACTTCCATGTTTCCCAATCCAACACTGGCACCCAAACTGCTAATCTTAGCACTTCTATTTTTAGCAATTTCTTGTTGCCAATTTTCAACACTCCCTCTCAACAAGAAAGGCTTCCTCTCGAAACCGATCCTGTACCTCTGGAATTTTCTACATGTAACACATCTACCAAGTGTGGTTGCTCCAGCAACTCTCGGAACAAAAAAAACTCCCAACTGACCTCTCCATTGGGCTAGAAACATACTATGATGTTGAATCTCTACCTAATGCTGAAAAGTGCTCCCTCTATGACCTATGCGCTACTACAACATCTCCATGTATCTTGCACCATTGCACCCTTCTCTGTGCTACCCTACACTGTGCAATACATTTGTGCCTCTCGCATTATTGCAGCCCACATGCTCTGCGCTGTCTTGGGATTCCCTGCACTGTAGCTCTCTTTGCTGCTCCATCCACATCTGTCTTCTACCCAATCAGTCAGTTCTTGCTACTCCACATCAGGGCTCCCGTAGCAAGGTCTCATCCAAGAGGTTGGGTACCTCAAGGATCCTACCCCTCCTCCTTGGGACAATCACTCTACATCGCCCCGCATCCTACCTGGAGGTATGGATGCATGTGATCCCTCTACTCACCTGGCTTGAAGTTTCCCCCTACTGGAGGTCTTTGCATGAGTATATGTCTCTACTCGATCTCCTCTTAGCTTCTCTAGTTGTGGCTGCTCTACAACCTCCTAAAGCTACTGCATCAATCATGGCTCCTCCACAATCGTCTAAGACTTCTCCTGGCGCTGCATGTTGAGAGGTAATTTACTCTCCCTCTCAACCACCAAGTATCTAACCTTTGCCTTGTTCCTTAAGGCTTTGCATGTCTCTTGTACCTCAAGTGCATATAGGTTCTTGGCTAGCACACCAATCTGTTTCATATTTCCCACCGTCACGAAATTTTTAGAAAAAGAGCTGATTTTAAATCAATGATATCTCCCTCCTCCGAACTTCGATTCAGCTGATTTTTTTTTTGGTATTTTTCCGCAAGGAATCCAAATCTGTTATTTGTTTCTGAAATTTTTGTACATAAATTTTCAGATCTTCTCTGCAAAATCTCGGCCCAAAACACAAAACTTTGAAATCTCCTCTTCTTGTATATTGTTCTTCCTTGATCACTTGTGCTCTGATATCATGTAGAATTTTGTAGAATTTTTCTACACACTAGCTAGCTCTGATACCATGTGGAATTTTTCTACAAATTAGCTAGCTCTTATACCATGTTGATCCAGACTTAAACAGGAACGCAACAAATTACAGAGATAACCATATACACAAGATGCAGCGGAAATCATACTTCATTTCATTAATGGAAAATACTGAAATATGCTTACAACCAGAAATGGAAATAAACCAGCTGGGGCGATGGTAGCTTATCTCTGAGAAGAGATGTGTGGCTACATGCCTCTGAACTGTGTTACAATGAGGCTCGAAGGCCTATTTATTGTTGAGAAATAATGGAAAACCCTTCACATTCCAAAACCTAATTCTAGAAGATGAAATGCCAAATTGTGGGCCCCGTTTTTGGGTAAGTTGGTACATCAACTTCCCAGGGTCGCAAATTGGTCGTGTTATCTCCGTTTGACGTGAATAATAGGCCATTGGAAAGATCTCTCTGAGGACTACGACGGAAAAGACGTTTTTTAGACAAAAATAGCTAGCCGTAGATTTCTCAAAAAACGTCGTTTAGGGCCTCAAAACGGCTCCGGAAGTTTAGGACCCGAAAAACTGCTAAAAATAGTAAATTGTGCTATAATTAAGGAAATTGAAAAAACTGAAAGAAGCACTAGAGGGGATCCAAGTGGAATTAGTGGGTGGCGACCAATATCCACCTGGATCATTCCTCCCCCCTTATGAAGCAATGGTCCCCATTGCGTTGAGTTCCTCCATGAGATGAGGGAACTTCTGCTGCACTTGGTCCCTGGTGAGCCACTTGCCCTGGTGAAGGAGTTGTCCTGCTTTGACAACTCGATACAGTTGGATATTCTGCTGGCGAGTGCGTTTGATCTGTGTGTCCATGATCCGATCAGTTGCAGCTTGTTCCATGCAAGCTGGATTTAACTCTGTGGATGTGAGTTGTTCTCTTATGTCGGACGTGTCTAGTAATGGCAAAAAGTATGGCCGAAGGCGGTCGACATTGAACACCGGGTGCAGGCCAAGGAATGGGGGAACGCTGAGCTCAAATGCATTGTCTCCCATGGCCTTGGTAATGGTGTAAGGCCCATATCGGAGTGGTCTGAGTTTCCGATAGGCTCCGGTAAGGCGTTCCTTTTGCAAATGCAACCAGACTTTGTCACCCACCTGAAACTTGTGTGGCACCTGATGTTGATCATGTCGTTGCTTGTACTTAGCATTAGATTTCTCCAGAATGTCAAGGACATGCTGGTGAATATGTTGGATGTGCTCAATGAAGCCGTTTGCCTTATCTGTTTCAGACTGGACATGAGCAGAAGCTACATGAGTAATTGCAAATGGCATGGCCACATTGATGGGACATAGTGGCTAGAATCCCAAGCCCCACCTGAAAAGGGCTATGGCCAGTGGAGCTGTGAAGAGCTCGGTTGTAGCTATGCTGAACATAGGGGAGGCTCTAGTCCCATGTGCGTGGATGCTTTGAGTTATACATGCGCAGAATGTGCACAATCATCCTATTGACAACCTCTGTCTGGCCATCAGTTTGAGGATGGAAGGCTGTGGACTTCGTGAGTTTGGTGTCCAGCATTGACCAGAGACTGGACCAAATGTGCTAAGAAACCGACTGTCCCGATCTGAGATGATAGACTGTGGGATCCCAAAGTGTACCCACACTCGTTCAAAGAAGAGTTTAGCAGTGGCTTCTGCTGTGATATTCTTCTTGCAAGCCACCATAATGGCCATCTTTGAGAACCTGTCGACGACCACAAAACACAGTCATTTCCATGCTTAGTGGAAGGAAGGCCTGACATGTAATCCATGGAGATGGATTCCCAAGGCTGATTAGGGGTAGGCAGCGGGGTATAGAGGCCTTGCTTCTTGATGGTCGGTTTGGCAATGGTGCAGGTAGTGCATGACCTGATGTACTTCCCGACATCCTGTCGAAGATTCGGCCAATAGAAATACTTTTGCAGTACTGCCACCGTTTTTTCGACCCCAAAGTGCCCAACAGCCCGACTGTAGTGTGCTTCCCAAATCATCTTGGCACGCTCGCTTGAAGGAACACAAAGGTGACCCAGGTGGCATAACATGTCGTCCTGGAGGTGAAAATCTGGAACATGCTGACCCTCCAAGAGGTTCTAGCATGTGTGGCCGAATTTCGGGTCGCTTTTGTAGAGCAGTGGCCAAATTCCGGGTCGCTTTTTTAGAGCAGTGGCCGAATTCTGGGTCGCTTTTGTAGAGCAGTGCCCACAAGAGTTGAGCACGGTGGTTAACACCATGATCGGTGGTATACTGAGGCAATCTGCAACATTATTAGTGCTTCCCTTCTTATACTTGATATTCAAATGGAACTGTTGCAGGTATGTGGACCACTTCTGATGCCGATCATTCTGCAATTTCCCTTGGGTTTGTATGAACTGCAGGGGTCAGTGGTCTGTGTGGATGACCATTTCCTTCCCCAAAATGTAATGCTTCCATTGTCGGTAGGCCTACACAATGGAATACATCTCTTTATCATAAGTGGGATACTTTCGGACTGTGTCTGAGAGTTTTTTACTGTGATATGCCACTGGATGCTCGTGTTGAGTAAGGACTGCCCCAATAGCATAGTCAGAGGCATCTGTCTCTACCTCAAATGGTTGTTGTAAATCTAGTAATGCGAGCACTGGTGCCGTGCAGAGGTGATCTTTCAACTCTATGAATGCCTTCTGTTGAGATTCAGACCAAAAAAAAATTTCCTTCATTCCTCCCTTGGTGACTTGACTCAAAGGCCAAGTGATATGAGAAAACCCCAACACTAACCTGCGGTAGAAGTTGGCAAGACCTAGGAAGCTGTGGAGCTCTGTCAGAGTGGTTGGAGATGGCCAATCCCGAATGACTTGGACCTTGGCTAGATCCACATGCACCCCCTGTTCATCAATCATGTATCTTAGATACTGAACCTGGGTCATCCCAAATGTGCATTTCTCCAAATTGACACATATCTTATGTTGTCGCAGTGTTTGGAGAACCTGTCGGATGTGGTGGAGGTGCTCTTCCCAACTCTGGCTGAATATCAGAATGTCATCCAAGTATACCACTACAAATGAGTTGGTGAATGGCCGCAAGATGTCATCCATTAGC
>APFE030052406.1:107395-154145 GCA_000404065.3 Pinus taeda | reverse complement strand
TATTTATTGTTGAGAAACAATGGAAAACCCTTCACATTCCAAAACCTAACCCTAGAAGATGAAACGCCAAATTGTGGGCCCCGTTTTTGGGTAAGTTGGTACATCAACTATCCGGGGACGCGAATTGGTCATGTTATCTCCATTTGATGCGCATGATAGCCCGTTGGAAAGATCTCTCTGAGGACTACGACGTAAAAGACGATTTTTAGAAAGAAAAATCACTAGCGGTAGATTTCCCAAAAAACGTCGTTTAGGGCCTCAAAACGGCTCCGGAAGTTTAGGACCCGAAAAACTGCTAAAAATAGTAAATTGTGCTATAATTAAGGAAAATGAAAAAACTGAAAGAAGCACTAGAGGGGATCCAAGTGGAATTAGCGGGTGGCCACCAATATCCACCTGGATTACATGTAGAAATTTCACCACCTATAGATCAAACTGATATATGCAATGTACTAAAGCATAATAGTAGATCTACTTCTACAACCAATTTAGCGGAAGCTTAATCGAACATGAGCAACATCAATAAGAACACATATAACTGATATGGAGAAATCAAACACACATAACACAGAAGATATAACTAGGGGAAAACCAACCTAAAACCCCATCTCTTATTATCATAACAAGTGGAAAATATGTCTAGATTCACAAACCTAGCTAGAAGCTTCCAGCTCTCAGACAATCCCTCTGCTACTCATAGACAGTCAAAGGCTTCTCACAAACCTTCTCCTCTGCCCTCCAAGCCTCCTATTTCTATGCATAGTTTTTCCTGGGTCCTCCAGCTGCAACCTGTGTGATTCTCACCTCACACAAAACACTGACCTCTGAAATAACTGCACAAACCTGAAGGAGATAAATCCTCATCATGGATGAGCTTCCTTTATAGGAAAAATATTCATCCAACTGATAGTACACTTTCCTTCTCTGATCTCAACTAGGTCTCTGTCTAACCTGACATGCATGAGTTATTTAAGCTATAATATTCAATTGTCTGAAAATACCAGTTGTTACATGCATGCAAGCATTAACAAATTGAATCTCATTAATTTAACAACTTGTTAAATTAATCTAACTGGACTTGACTCAGTTAATTGAGCAAACTAATTACAACTCATCCTCGTCCTTTAACTGATGGATAAATCCCTCAATCAAAGGAGAAACTATTGCATGTCCTCACATAAACTTCAGGTTCATAATTCCTTAACTAATTAAGTCAAGCTGAATTAATTAATTAATTTACAAACTGTTGTTAATATCAAATTCGAATTTTACTTCCTATTTTAGACCAGGGATTGTCTAAAATTAGGGATCCAACTTGAACTTCTAAAAATAGAACTTCTATTTTTAGCACTTCCATTTTTCATTCCCTATTGCCCAATCTAGCACTGATGCCCAAACTACTATTTTCAGCAGTGCTATTTTTAGCACTTCTATTTTTAGTAATTTCTTGTTGCCAATTTTCAACAGTTAATCCTTTGGGCAAAAATTTGTCTTTGAGATTGATGATTTCAAAATCTTCATTAATTATCTCATCAATTTCAACTTGATTTAGGTTTTGTACATCTAATTTTGTAAATTTAGTGGATGGAATCTATCTATCTCTTCATATTCTAATTTGTTAATTTCTATTTTATCTTTAAAATCAAGATCTACTGTTATGTCAATATCTATATTACTATTTACAAATTCTTCTTCTAAGGTTAAACAATTATTTATTTGTTGGTCATTAATGAATACTTGCCAACTTTTCAAGTTATCTGGGATAGCAGGTCTGTGTCTAACCTCAGCAGCGTACTGATGGTTAGGCTGGAATGGTAACTTACAAGTACTGGAAAACATTGCTAAACTATAAGCCCGCATATTATGTTTCCTTGGGATGACTGCAAGCTTAGTTTCTAGAAAAGTGTTCAATATTTCTACAATTGTTCCTCTATAAAAACTTAATCTAGGGTTTTTTTGTCATAGATACATCATTAATTTGTTTTATAACCAACTCAGAATCTCCCATAATAGACACTCTTGTGGCTCCTAACTTTTTAACCAATTTGAGACCTAAATAAGTGCTTCATACTCAACCATGTTGTTAGTGCATTTGAAATTCAGTCTATAAGCATAACCCTCTGTGTAGTCATTCTCTAAATTGTAAATCCACAGTCCTACTCCTGCTCCTAATTTATTCACTGACCCATCAAATTCAAGATGCCATAATATTTCATGTTCATAATTCTTACTGTCTGGGGGGACAAAATCTTCCTTGATTAAGGTGTCTGGATCATCTTTTTTATCTGAAATCTCTTGAGTTTGGACAATTTCATTTTGGGCTGTAACTGCAATTTCTTTTGGTTCCGAAATAATGTTGTTTGAAGTAGTTTCTTGTATTTGTTCAGCATTGTACAGAATAAAAGAATAAATGTCAGAATGCATGGAATAGATAGGAAAGTTTTGAGGCCTATCCTAGCTACTCACTACATATTTCATTAGAGTTTATCTGTACAGTTTTTTAGGATTTCCAAATACTGAAATTGTGGCATATGACATGTCAAGTTGCAAATATCCTTGGAGTTTAGCTCCCCATGATCTAGACAATAGCATGCCATATTTAGACGGTATATCAGCAACAACTATGTCCATGAGAATGGTCTTAGCAGGATATTGTACTAAGGAAACACACAAGTCTTTGATTAACCCTAGGCACTTTACTTGACTTGAATCAAATGAAAACAAATCCTCGTAAGGCCTAGTGATATCCAAGTTCAATTTTTCCATAACAGATTTAGGAATTAAATTGTGTAAAGCCCCAGAATCTAACATTGCATTGTGTAATATTTTATCATGAATGTTAAGGCTAATATAAAAGGGTGGTATCCCTCCTTCTAATGGTTTGCCATTAACATCAGGACCAAATATCAGCTCAGGCTGATCATCATACAAGTTAATAGAATCTTAATTCTCAACGAAGTTTAAGGATTTTCTTATTTGAGACTTATAGGTTTCATTTTTAATCAGCTATGTTAAGGGGACTGGGATTTTTAGCTTAGCCACCTCTGGTCCCAAATTGAAAGGCAAAGGGGCTTTCTTTGTTTGAGGATTTGGAATTTTCATGGTAGGATTTGGAGTAGGTTTCTCTTCTTTTTCTACATTTAAAGTCTTTTTATGTGGATTTTCTAATATAATGTTTGTAGATTCCTCCACTGTCTCCTTGGAGGGGCTTGAAGTGGATGGTTAGTCATTAGAGGGTTGGTCATTGGTTATATCTACAATGGTGGGACCAGAAGGGTTCTGATTTGGTATAGAGAGGATTTGGAGGCTTTTAGTAATTGGAACTGTCTTGATTTTCTTAGGTCGATTTGGCATTGTTTTCTTGTTTTGGTCAGGAGTATCAATGTTCTTTCTACTCCTCAAGTTGTACTATTTGTGTACTTCGAAGATAGCAGAATCATACCCTTGCTTGTAATCAAATGATTCTCAGGATTGGGTCTGCAATTGCTAAAGCATATGTAATTCCTGATCATCTTGAGTCAAAATGACAGTTTCCTCATCATCTAATCCCATTAAGTTAATTTGTGTGTCTTGTTCAGGGTCTTCTGAATGGGAATTTTCGGCATAGTTTTCTTGAAAAGGAGGCCTAATATTCTAATCAGGTCCATTTTTTCTAGTGTTTTGATTTTGATTCTTTCTAAAGTTTGGATTTCTCACTGGAGGTGCTTGTTGATTATCCCAGTGAGGCTTCCTTTCAATTTTCTCTATCCTATCCATCTGTTTTTCCATTCCTTTGGCTAGGGCATCTATTTTAAGGTCAGAGGGTGAGGCTTCATCTTTTAAGGTTCCTCTCCTTTGATTTCTAACCCTAGCTCTTTTTGTTAGCAAATTAGCTTCTACGCTAACTGCTACACTTTGCATATCTTCTAAAGTTGGAGGATTTCTCTCTCTCGGTTGGAATGCCATATCAGTATCAAACCCATCAGGAAACTTTATAAGAGGTAAACTAGGTCGGGGTCTAAGATTTACTGGTATTGCATTGTATATATTGTTAAATCCGGTACAGTAATCCTTAGATTGTTTCATTTGGTCCTCTCGTGATGTTTTCATATTCTGAAAGGATCTATAGAGGGTTTTTTTTTCTTCTCCCATCTATTTAAAAATTGCTGATAAAATACTTCTAAAGTGTCTATGCTATTAGCAGGTAAAGATCTAAACCATGTTCTTACATCACCAGCTAGAGTCTGAGCAAAAATTCTTATTTAGACATCTCCAATATCAATTTCATGTAATTCGAAGAAATCTATCATTTTGTTTATATGTTGTTGTGTTTTGTAAGTTCCTATGCCATGGAATTAGACAATTTTGTTCTAGTAATCTTGTGGCATGGCACCACCTGGAGCAGATAACACAAGGGGAGCATATCTATTTTCCATGGATCTAAGTTGGGCAGGACTAAGAAGTGGCTTTTAGGTACCAAGAGGTGATACAGTGGGTAATGGAGAACTAGGAGTAATGGGTGACTAATATGTAATGATAGGTTGGTGGGGAAGTGAAGGTATAAATGGAGGTGAGGAATGAACTTCAGAGGTGGAAGGGAATAATGGTGAACTAAAGCGAGTTGAAACTGTTTCAGAAAGCTCAGGGATCTTAGCAGTAGTAAGGGATGACTAAGTGGAATTTAGAATGTATTGATCAATTGACAAGTTTGCCTTTTGGACTTCAAGATCTGCAATAAACTCTAGATCTAGAACTATGTCATCAAGTGCACTTTCAGACCGGGTTCTAAATAGGGAAAGGTCAACTAACTCGTCAAAGGGGAGGTCTTCTAAAAACAACCACTCATTAGCGCATGAATCTGCTTTGATTGAAGGTATAGGACTGACTGAAATTTCTTGTCTTTTGGATATTCTCAAAATTAGGTTGGGATTCTCAAATACTGGGGGAGGATTTGGATCAGGATTGGCCCTAGTATAGTGAGTTCTCCTTGAAGCCAGAGTTTCAAACTTTCCTAGTTACTTTTTTTTTGTGAAATTTTTGTAAATAACTTCTAATAAACCCTTAAAGAGGCTTGAAATAAAGATTTGAAATTTCTCAAAGGTTTATTAAGGCAGATGATTTGAGTTTCCCCAGTATGGTCGCAACTATGTTATCACTCAGAAGTCTTCCCTAAAAGTTATCAAAAGAAGGAATAATCCGACGTAACCACAAACCAATCTTTAGACTTGGGTTATAGCCAACCTAAGTCTAGAGAGGGCTCTCTCTTTATAATTTAACTTTGTTTGGGTGGGATTTTAGGCTAGTTCTTAGTGTTCATAAGGTTTTGATTTTGGTTGGGTGGTGGAATTCTAGGAACAGATGGGTAGAACTAGCTTCTTCAAGCCATTGGGCTATGGAGTCAACAAAAGGATAGCATAACTGGATTAGATCATTAAAGGGAGTGTTTCTAAGGTAGGTTAGCAAAGAAAAAGGCAAATCTTCAAGGGTTGATGGATGGAATGATTCTAACCAGGGTAAAAGGGCACTTAAGAATCCTTAGACCGGGATCAGAATGAGGAACAAAGGGTGATCATCAAAAAAGGGAAATTAAGAATCCTTTGCTACATAGACCATAAGGAAAACCATGGAAGCTAAGGAGTAGCTAAGAATTCCCTAGCTAAGACAGTTTAGTAGAAAATATTAAGAATGTAAACAGACAAGACAGAGTGCATTGAAGCAAATTTTGAAATATACTTCCCAGTTTAACATTCATATTTCATAGAAACACATACAATTATTAAGAAACATAAGGCAAAACAATAATACACATCAGACAATACTTATTTGATTTTCACTTTACACAAGAATCCTGTAAATTGTCTTAACTTTATTCCATGATCCAGCAAGCTAATCCAGTTTTTGATACAATAAGACTTTGATTTGAATGAAAAGTCTATAGAAATGTCTTTGAATCCACTCTAAATACTTTGAAATATGAAGTATTTATACAAAAATTATTACAAAATATATCATAACAGTTTTGAGATTTAATTAAGGAAATAAAAATATATTCAAGCATGAAGATAGAGACAGATGGAAAACTGCATCATGTTGTCCCTTTTATTGTGGTAGTGCTGGCTATTGCAGTTGAGTTTAAGCCCTGTAAGCTGGCTGATATTTGTACAATAGAATCATCTTTATCTTTCATCTTTCACTGATACTCTTTAGCCTGCTACTTTTTGACCCTGTTTACCTGTCTCTTACCTGCTTTCAGATTTACTATGGTAACTTATAGTAAATCTGTCATCTTTTCCCACCATTCATCATCAGGTAAGTTTACTTTGAGCATTCTTTTGTAAATCTCATCTACCTATGTGTATTTCACAAAATTAGGCTTGGTGACAAACAAGTGTTTCACCTCATGCTCCAAAAAAACAGATTCTCCAAACTATCATACAATACTTTCCCAGTTGGCAAGGCTTTGATACCTAAAGTGCTTGCTTGATCCTTGGCCAACTTCCTTAATATGTCAATGTTGTCCAATTGGGTCATAAGTTTATCATGGATGGTCATATGAATGGGAAGGGCTTTATCCTCAAAATTTGAAACTTGGCCATGAATTTGTCAATGTCCACTTGCATGTAATGGCATTTTCCCTCTAAATTGACCATGAGGTTTCTTTTTGAAAGAACCTTTTTGACTTATATGATGGCTTAAGTTCTATCCTCCACGCCAAACTCATTAAGCTCATGTCTATTCTTGCTATTTAAAAAGTGGATGAGTTGATTGGCATCCTCAGGTTGATCTCCCAAATCTTCCCTTACTTTCTTAATAGCCTCACTGGCCACTTTCACCAGTTCTGTTTTCTCAAATATAACTTAAATTGATGGCCAAATATCATTGGCAGAGTCAATGATATTGACCCAGAGCATCTCCTTGGTCTGTCCTAGTGGCTTTTGTAGAGTTAAATCCTTTTCTAGTACGTTGATCTTCTCACCCATCCTTAGGGCTTTCTGTGTTTATTCTCTTTGCTATATTTGGGCAAGCTTACAGTTAGTTTCTAAGCTTTCCACTTTCTCTTTTAGCCTTTTGAGCTCTGTTCCCTGGATGGACATTTCCTCCATGGCTTTTACCAACTCTGTTGTTTTCTCTGTAGATGTACCTGTTGCTATAGATTCAGTAGTGACTGGCAGTGTTGTGACAGGTGGAGCTGTTGGTGCCAAAGACGTTGCCAATGTTGAAGGAATTGCAATTGTTACTATGGGAATGGCAGTTGTAGAAGTGGTGGCCAATTCACTTTGTTTGGACTGAATCAATGTGTCCAATTATTTCTATGTTTCTTTCAGATAATCATTTAGCTTTAGGACCAAGTCCATAAGCTCTTCTTGTCCTTTTTGTGTCTCCAGGACCTCTGCTGTCTGTGGGTGATGTAATGGTGGAATCTTAAGTTGCTTATTTAAAGCAGCTATGTCATCATTCTTCTTCTTTATCAATTTTTCGGTGGCCTTTACATCTTTGGGATCATGTCCCAACTCAATGATTAAGTCCTCTAAGGACTTGATTCTGGTGTCTTTGGCCTATGAAGAGGCCTTTTCCAATTGGAACTGAGGTGATATGTTATTTAGGGAATTTTGCAATTGGTGAGCAACAATGGCTTTCCCTGTCTGTTATAGACATTTTTGGGCACTGCAACCCCAATCATACATGTACGTAAACTAAGGGCTTCTAAGTCCCTAAAAGTGTTGCTTCACACCCTAAAGGAAAAAGATCAGCTGATTACATCATCTCCCAGAAGTTCTCCATGGAAAACTGCTCAGAATTGGTCAAAACTAGACCATACAGGCTGCTCAGTGCTAAGGGTGCGATGCATCTCACCTGCTCAGTGAAAAAAGTGTGATGCATACTAGAAAGCCCTTCTGTAGGGTGTGATGAGCGAGAGTAGACAAATGGAAGAGACAGTTTGCAAGGTGGATGATCATGGAATCTTCCAGAAACTTCTCCAATGACACTTGCCTCTCTGAATTCGCCCAAGGATGAGTAAGAGATCATGAATCTCCAAGTGGAACCAAGAACTATCAAAGAGAGGACAATAATAAAAAACCCAGCAGCTGACTCACCCCCCTGCAAACATCTATATATGGATCCCTCATCACAGAGATCCAGAGGCTGGAATATTGTATTTTGTAAGGAAGTGTTGTTGGTTTCTTGATGAAATATCATAGTTTTGGGTGATCTAAGCTTTTCATGAGGTGAAGAAGGGCTTTCATGCTGAGAGCATGACGTTGGGTCAGAACAATGGGTTGTAATCCTCTTTGCTATTCTTGATATTAATAAATTTATTCAAGTTTTCCTCCATAGTCTTGTATTTTGGATGATATATGCATTTGTGTGGTCAATATATATCTGGTCCTATAGTGTTTATGATTGTAGACCTCTGTTCTTCGATAGTATTATTTTGCTTTGACTCTACAGGTGCTCTTTCAAGCTGGGTAAGCGAAGAAGGAGCAACAAAAATATGTCAGAAGGGAGAGGAACCAAGAAAGGAACCAAGTGCAAGACTGAGGTTGGTATATTTTGTTCCCCTCTTATCTATTTCTCATAAAGGAAAGCGAAATTAGCTTTGGTTTTTTTGTTTCTAAGATAGCTACCCGTCTTAGTGGGACTAGCAGCTTCGAGTGGACACTAGATTTCCCAATAACACTGTCAACATGGAGTAAATCATCTCCCCTATCTGCTTATTCAGCTAAATCTGGTCAATAGGATGTATGTCCTTTGCTAGTACTTCGAAATATATCTTTTTGAAGTCAGTTGTTGTTCTTGGTTGCTGAGTTTTAGGTTTCACAAATGTCTTCTGCATTTTGCCTTCTTTAACATGATAGGCTGACATAAGCCTTGTTTGGTTTGTAGGTTCCATATTTAGTTTCTGTGTGTAAGTCTGGGCTTTTAGCCTCTCATTCCTGGCTTTTATATCCTTGTATCTTTCTCTGATGTCTTGGTCCCTGTCAATTGGCATCCTAAATGGGGACACTTCAACACTCTATTTCCTTTCCAACGTCTGAGTATGTGATGTGGAAGGTTCTAGTGTGCCCCCAGAAGCAGTGGCAGGCCTGCTTCTTTCTCTTTCTATGCTGGTGGCCCCAACTGTTTCTTCTGTGAATTCCTGTTCAGAGATAGGATTTAACCTTTGCCTTTTGACCAGGCTAGTCTCTGCATATGTCTGCGTGGTTGCTTTGCCTGATGTAGTGGTCTCTTCCCTATTTCTTTTGAGGATTTTCTCCTAATTTAGAGGAGTTTGCAAGGTAGGGGGAGTACACATGTTGGGCTTTGGTATACCTGTTTGATTTAATTCCTATGATAGGCCTGGCTGTTCTGACTCTTCTTGCACTTGGGATTCTTCTTCTATATGTGATTCACTTTGTACTTGAGATTCTCCTTGTGCCAGTGATTCTTCTTGGATTTCAGATTCTCCTTGGACTTGATATTCTCTTGGCACCTGCAGGAAATAAACCTCATCAATCCTTTTCTCTAGATCAATTAGAGAAATTTCAACTACAACTTCAGTGCTATCCCTGTCTACTAAAGTATTCTCCACCCATTCCAATTGATTTGCATATTTCTCTATTTCAGGGATTCAGTGGTGAATGTAGGGATCCATCTTATTTTTCTGTCTTCTATTGCAGATGAACTCACAGGGAACATATCTCCACATGAAGCTCTGTTTTAGTTTAAGTCTCTGAAGGATTTCCTCTGCTTCTTTTCCAGCTTCTCGACTATTACATACAAAGGGGGGCCTAGTTGATCTTTGATTCTGAGCTGGGCCTTCTTTTTGGCTTTAACAAAATGCACCTCATATGAATTGATTATCTGCATGTAGTACTCGAGAGAAAATAACATCATTGGGAGGTATCTAGGAAGTTTATATGGGGCCAACTCACAACCATAGATCCTAATTTCTGTGTGATTTTTGTACAAGTACCAATCTCCCACTTTGTGTTGTTTTGACAGTTGTAGGATCCTCCTGATATCTGAACTAATTCTTGGAGGAGGACTTCCTAGTAGCATGGTCACTACAGGATGTAGAAAAAGATCTATGAAGTCTGTGTATGGATATGGAGAATCATACTTATGGATCAAAGGATTCCAAAAAATCACAGACCTAGGATGACCTTTAGTATCAAGCTTTTGGAGAGTAAATGGGAAATTGTCAGCTCGGTAATTTAGGAAAAGGTGGTACAAAATCGAAGAATACTTAAATACTCTCTCAGTACTCATTCTAAGGAATTGGTCATGCATTTTATCAGCTATGAACTTGGCATAATCATACATGATAACAGGAGGCTATCCTAGAGAGAAAATGGACATGAAGGCTAAGATGATTTCATGTATGTACTCACTGGTGGTATAGCTGAAAACACAAGAAATCATTGCTACTATGTCCTGACCAAATGGGGAAAATATGGTAGCCACATATGGGGGAGGGTCTTTTGGGATATGATTTTCCTCCCTGATGAAGACTTGGAACATCGCAGCAAGTTTGGCAGTGGTAAGCTTGGGGGAATCTGTCTAGTATGTCTCCAATGGAAATAGTGGTTAAGTTCTTCCCTGGTTGTAGTTTTAGCATTTCATTGATTGACTCGACAGTGATGGTGAAAAGTGGTTTGGTCAGGGGACATCACTGCTCTTTGACTGGGAATGTAGTTTGCATGGCAATAATGGACAATTTCTGGAAAGATACGTACCTCAGGAAATTGATACTTGGGAAAATTAGACTCCCAATGACCAATTTTATTAGCGCGGTTGAGGTATTGATCTCTATATCAGCAGTATAGTTTGATAAAGGATTTAAGGACAGATGTGTCCTTGATTTGGAAATCTTTATCAGCAAGGGGAATGTGGTCCAAGTCCAGGTGAGGGGTAGAAATTGGTCTGACATCCATGGCAATTGGGGCTGTCATTCTCAGTTCTTATGGATTTGAGAATGGGGGAGGTAAATTGTCAATCTTTAGGGTAGTGGTGGTTCAATTCTAGGTGGGTTTTAAGTTACTAAAGTTTCCCTTTAATTTCAATTAAGAAAACTTAGTGACTGGTTCGGAAATTAACAGGGCTTTCAATGGATTCTAGCTTAAATACCTGGAATTGAAGAAACCGGGTCTGAACCAAGTAACTGGCAATTTTGAACTGTTGAAAAGGCTTCAATCAGGCTGGAAGTTAATCTGGGAGCTTTTGGCATCTTTAAAGTGCAATTGTACGTGGGTTGATGACTTTCAACGTTCATAGGCGCGTGCATGGAAAATTACTATTAAAAATGATAAAAACAATGATTTGGGGCTATTTTGAATTTATGCGTGAAAAGTCAATTTGGCACGTACAGATGTATAGTGACCGTTTGTCGCATAGCGAGGTGAACAATGGTAATTTTGGTGTGTTACGGGCTGGCAGTAAGTGGTTTACTTCCCACAGATTTTAGGCACTTGGCAGTATTGGGGGGAGGCTACTCGATTCCATTCGTCGAATGCCATGTCACTTCAAGGGCCCAGCAGAAAACAACCCATTTCGGGCAGGTATCGTTCGGATTTCAGGCCCTTCTGAAATCAACATGGGTTGTTGGATGGGGAGGGGAGAGATCGTGTGGTGGTCGGGTGCGGGAGTTGCACGAAAGGTAATGGAGGGGCCCGGTGGGCAATTAAGCGTGACGGTTTAGTTTTAATGCGTGATTAAGGCGGGGGTTAAGGCATTGGGAGGGCTTTAATTGGGTTTATTAACTAACTAATTGAGGATCGATTAATTAGTGGGTCTGGGGTAAGAGACCTTAGTTTATATAATTAAACTGGGGTGGGACTAATTAATAATGCGGGATTTAATATATAATATATAAATATATATATAATATAATATTATATATATATATAATTATATATATAGATATATATATATATATATATGGGAAACGGTTTTATGAGGATTAATAAAAAACGTTAATAACTTAGTTAAATGAACGGAGGGAGGACATACCCTAAGCATACGATTTTCATGTTTTTAATTCTTTTCAATAATCGCGTAAAACTTAGGATATAGTGTTTTTTGTGGGTTTTTGATGTGAAAAATGTGTTATGTGGGGGAATAAATACTTTCCCTAAGTAAAAGTGATTTAACCTTAGGAAAGAATATTATTTAGGGAAAATGAATGAACTGAAGGGGGGAATGAATGTTTATGAGGGGATTTTAGTACTTATTGCCCATAATTCATTGAGCTGAGGGTCCAGTCCCTCCAAAAGTTAGAGAAATTCTCTGAGCCTCTTTGACTTAGGGCTTTTAAGTACCTTGATCTTTATTTTTGGAAATTAGTTAAGTAAAAAGGTGAAAATGAATGAAGGGAGTTAATTAATTTACTTTGGTATCCATCTACGTGCTTGAGTGCCTATTCACATTTGGAACTTTTATGTTGAAAAAGATGATGCACATGCTTTTGTCTAATCAATCATCAAAATTCTGCAACCTTTTTGCAACTTAACCATCTACTCATCCTACAATTTTTACTTCTCTTTATTGGGGTGCATTTGAGCTAGCAAACCCTTATCAAACATTTTTCTTTTTCTTTACAATAGTAAACTAACTAAATCTAACCTTATTACATCCAAGGGCTCAGATTAAACAATTGAGCTCCTTTTATTTACTCTACCTAATCTACTTATCTACCAAGATTAAACAATTTGGTCAGATTTTATTCTCTATCTATGGACATGCAATTTAAAACATGAAATAGCCATGTTTAAAAATTTTGACTATCATGGATTGTGGCAAAGATTACAAGCCGCACACAATAATTTATTTTGCACAAAAAGTAAATAGTAGTGGCATTTTGACTTGCACACTTCCATGGTCTTTTTATTTCTTGGGGTTCATATTTGTTATCTTTTTTTTTACCTTTTTATTCTTTATGTCCTTTGATTTTTCTTTTAGGACATACCCTCTTTACATTTTTTAATTTCTTGAATATGGACAACATTTGTAGAAAGCAAAGGTATGTACATATTACATGTTTAATCTCAGTCATTCAAAAATTATGACTCCTATTGGTATAGGAACCTAACAGAGTATTTGTGGCTCCTTTCTCATTTTCGAGGCGTGTTTGTCAAAAAAGGGGTAGAAGTGATACTGAAAGAGGTTGAAAGGTGCCACTCAGGAAAGGGAATAATTGTCAACTCAACAAGGTAAGGCTAAAGGGCATGAGGACTCAAGAGTGCGGATTCAAGGTGGCAATAAAGAGATCAAATAGGTTGGCTAGAGTAGGGGTCTAGGTCATATGAATGAGAGGCAACCCTGAGCACTAAAGCAACAAAACGAGAGGACCTGCCCAGGGACCTGTTGATGCTCCGAAAATCGTTGTATCAACATTGGGGGATAACCACCCGGTCCGGACCTTAATACAGCTCCTTTTCCATTTGGGATGGTGGCTCCGACTGGATATAATGGGACCAGTTTCCCAATAATGAATAAAAGGGGTGGATGAACGATTGGTTATCTAATCTAATGATAGGCGAATAACTTAATCTATCAGCAGAAATAAAAGAACTACTGCTAATCCCGGGAACTATTATTCTTTTGAAATGTAGCGTTTGATGATCTTTGTCTATTGACAGGGATATAGATGGCTCTATCAAATAAACATAGATATTTATTCATTCAAAGATTACTTTATTTAAATAGTTAAACAAAGTGATTAACACAGTATTGCTACACGTATCATTTATATCATCGATACATACATGATTAGAAGAAAAGCACACTGTAAACATCCAATAGTGGAAGGAATAAAGAATGCTGTTAAAACGCATATATATATCTGATAATAGCAAGAGCGATCAAATGACAATTCATATAAAAAGAATGAGTTCAAACATAGATAATAGTACCATATGAGTTGCTTATCACTCCCAATATCAATCGCTATTTGAAATTCTTCTTCCAACACAGAAATACTTTCAAACAAAGACAGTAGTGCACATTCGCATAAAAGCTTCTTTGTCAAAATCAGAATGATTGGTCCAGTTTTATAAAAGAATATCCCTGAAGCACAATAGTGCAACTTCAGGTTTTAAGTCATATACAAAACTTTACGACATTTTCTAAATACATGAAAGGGTCTATAAATACTAAACTAAGCTAACTACCTATGAAACTGAAATCCTACTTAATTGGTATCAATTGATTTTGAATATCTCCTTCTCAGCAATCTGGCAATCGGCGGCATGAATCATCATTTAGGCTAGTTGCCTTTAAACCTGAGCTGACATATCACAAGCATTGGCTCCACTTCGGGTGGTCTGTTGAGGCGAGAATTGAGTTGGGCGGCATAGGTGGCATCCTGAATATTGGGAATGATATACCCGATTGCATCTGTAAGGCATTTGAGGGCATCCCTCTGGCTGTGTGGTTTGAATAAAAAGAACCAATAGGAATCCCATGTCAAACTGTTAATTCCTGCGATTAATCTTCCATTTTTCTCTAGTTCCGGATAACATGACTGCTCCAATGTTTTAGCTGCTGTCAATTTACCTGGAGTACATTGAGAGATCATGTTAGACAAGTAAAGAGTATTATTAACCAATTCAACCAAATTACTAGTGGTTGATTTGCCTCTTGAAATTTCTCTTTCTGCTTTCATTAACTGGGACTGCCATTCTGTAAATAATATCTCTTTATGCGATTCTAAAATCTTTGGTAAATTAGTCGGCTTGATCCAAGTTTGTTCTAGATTTTTCCGATTTCTCACTTATTGATGTCGTTAAATCGCATAATGGTTCTACCTGGGCGATTTGTTGACATAAAAGCTTTATCTGAGTTATCAATGCCTTGTTTATCTATAATGCCTCTACTCTGAATTCATCTATCTTTGAAAGTTTCTTTGTTTTCTCTAGCTGGGCTGATAGTTGAACAATCTGATCATCTTTTGACTTCAACATTTGTTCATTCGCTGCTTCTAGTTGTGCCAATGCCTCAGACAGCTCTTTCTGCTTTTGAACTGCGCTGTCATCAATCCTCTGTTTCTCTTCCTGCAATTGTTTAGTCAATTGATTATTTATTTGTTGTTGTCTTACCAATTGTCGTTCTTCCTGCTCTGCCTCTTTCTGTGTTTCTGATAGTTGCGCTTGCAGTGAAAAGATCTCTTGGTCTTTTGTTTTCAATAAAATGCTTACCTTTGATGCCTTGTCTATTGTTGTTGTCGAATAGGCTCCAGCATATTGTGATAGTTTTGTTAGATCATAAGAGGGGTCAAATTTCTCTTTCCAAAGCACATTGCCCGTCACTTTTTGTTCTGGGAATAGGGAAGTCTGATTAGTCCTTCTCCTCTTCCTCTATCGTTTTACCACAGCTTTGTGTCTTGGGCTATAGAAGACATCTAAGGGAGGAATTTCTTCTATTTGCAAAATAACCTGATCGGAAGGATCCTTTTGGATTATCTCTACTTCTTTCGAACTGGGTAGGACGTTGGTTTCACCTGGAACATGTTTTGAAGTTGTATCCTGTGTATCAGCCTCTTTTGATGTCTCAGCATCTTTAGAGCACTCAAGATTACTGATAATTGAGTTGAATTGCTGCCATTCCTGGAGCAATTTCGGGTCAATTTGAGTATTTACATTCACATTTATGCTGCTCTGTTCCTGCTCTTTCGTCTGGGTTTATTCTTGTCTTTTCATATTCACTTCTTCCTGTTCCTTTGATGTAACAGGAGGTTCCTTAGTAAGTCGATGTTCAGGCTCACTTGATTCTGTTGTTGGGGTTGTTGCTAACAAATCTAGAGGCAGAGTTTGCAACCTTTGTTCTCTAAGTCTGTTGAATTCAACTAATCCGTCATCTTTGTATTCGATTATAGCCAGCGATTTAACTTGGAACATTGACTCGGCTGATGAGAACAGATTATCAAACTTATCTTCTTTATGTTCAAACTTGGTTAATTTGGCTTGTTCAAGTGCATTATAGGCGACTTTGCGTGGATCAAATCGCCCACTAGGGAGAATTGCTAGAGTTAATGACTTTATTTTTTCAGATTCTTTCTCTGCATGTTTGAAATCATGTAAAGTGTAGATACCACATCTCAGGGGAAAGAGGCCAGACTGCTTCTTATTTTCTTTAGAGTTTGTGTAACTCCTTCGGAGATAATCTGATAGGCTATCTCCCTAGCCAGCAGTTTATCAGGTATGTACAAAGGAAGAACGTGAGGTTTGGCTTGACTGCCAAAAATTCTTATATAAGTAAATTTTTCCTCTCCGAACCAACTTCCTATTGATGTCAAATCAATCCCTGCTTGGTAGGAAATCTTAGGGGCAGGTTTGTTAAAGATAGAATAATGAATGGGTAACATAAAGTCGTTGCAGATTTGGTATAAATGGTGCTTGTAGTAAGTTTTCCACAACTTCTGATGGTATATGCGAATGGGCGTGCGGTCTTGCGAAGTCCACCTCCATCCGAGCACAGGAAATTCAGATTTAAAACATAGGATGTCTAGTATATAAGCACTGCAGTAGAATGGGGGAATAAGCCTTTCAGTGACGCGGGATTTGGTTCTAAAATCAAGAACTGCGGTTGCTAGCTTATCAGACAGTATAGTTGCCCAATCCATTATTTCACCATTACATGTCGCTTCCATCAAGGGAACCATTTCTATAGTGAAATTAGCAGAATCGTGCAACCCCCACAACCTACACATCATTATCCCAGCATAACAATAAGGAGAGCATAGAGAATCAACCGAGTACTTACCCGAAGATTCATGCTTGTGTTTTGCCGGATTTTGCCTCCATTCCCGAATGGGTTCGGATTCAGTTTCGTTCTCATCATGGAATTTCTCCATAAATGTCGTGTTGTACTTCTTCTCTGGCACAGGAAAATGATACATTTGCCTCAAATCATCATATTGAAATGAACCGAAGATTCTCCCATCTCTGCTGCTGAAGGTTCTGTCTGTGATTGGGATTTCCTCAATTGCCCATCTCACTACATCCGTATATGGGAGAATTTGTTCCCGAGCTGCTATCCGATGAAGGAAAGAGTCGGCTAAGTCCTTTAGAGTAGCATCAGATTTTCGAGTGCAATCTGCTGAGGCTCGTACTGCTTTCATCTCTGGTTCTTCGGCTTCAATCAAATTATAGGTACTTTGCCAAGTAGTTTTGTCGAGTCCTAGACATGTAGTATCCGATATCAATCCTTTCTTTTTAGTTCCTGGATCAGCGATGAGTTGTCCTGTGGCCGGCGAAGCGGAAGCGATTGCAGTTTTCTTAGACTTCTTCCCCATTCTGCTTGAATTCATTACTCCGAAAGAGTTTCGCACAGGAGTGAAAATGAACGTAATACAAAAAATTGATAACGCAAACCGAATATGAGCGAGATATATTGATCAATGCATGATGAATGATTAACTTAAAGTGGCCATGGATACAATCTGTGAAAAGATTTTTAGGCTTACTGTTTCATTAAATGGCCGTTAAAACCTGTCAATCCTTTAAATGCCCATCATATCGATTATTGGCCGAATGATTTGTTTAAGCATGCCTCAGATGTTTTGGCGGTTGAGCGCAGATGAATGACTGTTTGGAAGATAAGGCTTTTAATACGAATTAATCGTAATAACCCTGCTTTAAGATTTCTTTGAAATTCGCGCTTTTGGCTTTATCGCAATCGGGTGTTGAGGAAATCTTAAATCATTACATTGGTTCCATTTGGAATCCCCAATCGCTGATAGTGATATCGCAACGCATCAGAGCGAAAGGAATTTTATTATGCCAACTTATTATTGCCGATATCCGATAGCCTATTGCGAGTTGTGGCGTCAGAGAAAACCAATGGGTCTTTAAGTTATGCCTCCTTTGTCATTGCGATATGCGATCTTGCAATCGCTTTATCGCAATGATAAAATATTAATCATTTATATATATAAGACCTTTAATTGGTTTATCAAAAAGGTTTTGTAATGTTTTAATTTTGTTTTCGGACCTTTTTGAGTAACACTAAGTTGATACCAATTAAAATAAAAAGGGGCCCATTTCACATTATATTTTTGAGAATAATAATGATATGAAATGGGGGGTTGTTGTAGAGCACAACAATTGGCGATTCGCTGGAAGAAACAGTTATCTCTAAAAAGTATGGAAATACTTAAACTGTTTCAAAATAGAAATTTCATCAAAGGGGAAAATTCTAATATAACTAGGTATATATGCATTCCAAATAAAATGAAACTATATTTGCTAATTCCCTCTCTTGTTTAAAATTAGATACATTCTAAATTTTAAATTGGCCTCTATTGGTTGATAATGATAAAATAGAAAACCTTTCCAAATCAGCTTTAAGAATTAACTCCTTTGTCATAGGTAGAGCCTCTGCTGCCAGCAAAAGTTCATAGTTTCGACAGGGATACCTTTTAACCATGTTATTGTCCATTGTCCCATTCATCTCAGAGTATGATTAACAGAATGAATTCAAAACATGCTTTTCACATTTTGCATTTCTTTTCTACTTTTTTGTTATTTTGTAAGATAAAAAGCCATTGCCCTAGTTTGGTGGCCAGCTGAGTGACAATGCCATTCACTGGTAGTAATTTAACCGAACAAGCTGGCTCATGATGAGACCCCTTGTCTTATAATTAAAGCCATTACCATGTTTTGGTATGCAGTATTGGTAATGTTGGTTAAAATATTTCCCTATGATCATGGTAAGCAGGCTTGTAATAAGACCTCTTATCCTTTATATCCAATATTTTAGAATTACACTCCGAGTAATCACAAGCTTTGGTGAGTGGGATGGACAATTTTCTCCTTAAGAGTAAATGGATGACAAGGTAAGAGTTGAAGATGCTGAAATTGGATTAGTTCCTATTTTCATATTGATAACCTTCTTGTGACCAATTTGAAAACATAAAATGATTTACAATATTTCTAAATTTTGAGAAGTGTTCACAAAAATTGAAGTGTGGTTTCAGAATGCAATTATATCTAATTTCCTAGAAATTATCCCTTTTTGTTTAAGACTTCTATTATTTTAAAAGTAAATATCAACACTACTTGTTTTGAGCAACTCTTAAGTACAACAAAGGTCAATGGAAGATACCCCATAACTTTATTTTATAATGGTCCTACAAACTACAAAATTCTATTAAAAGGAGAAGGGGTTACCTCCTCAATTGAAGAATTTCTTTAAGATAAGGCCATTAACAGGGAGAGAATCTCTCAAACCTAATAAATCTTGTAATATGAAGGTCGAATGGCCTATCTTTTCACAGATCTGAAATGGCCCGAGCCACATCTTCTGAAACTTGGTGTGTTTTCCCTTACCTTCACGGGCTTTGTCCCATTTCAGAACTAAATCACCGACTTGAAATTGTTTTGAACCAGATGAGACTGAATCAAAGGATGACTTGATGATTTGCTGATGTTTCACATGAATAACCTTGGCTTTTTCTCTTTTCTCTTCTAATTTTAGAATTTGGTCATGTCTAAGTTGTATAGAAGAAGAAGGGCTTTCTTCAATAAACTGAACTAGGGCTAGAGAAGGAAGGACAAGATTTGTTGGTAGCACTGCTTCTTTTCCATACACAAGATTAAACGGGGAAGAACCTATGGAAGCCTTTTGTGTTATCCTATCAGCCCATAATGCAAATATTAAGGATTTGTGCCAATTTTTATGATTCTGTTCGATATTTCGCTTAATAATTTTAATCAGATTTTTATTTGTATATTCTGCTAAACCATTACCCTGGGGATAGTAATTTGCAGAATATTTCAGTTTAAATCCTCTTTTAATAGCGAAATCAAACATAGCATTGCCTGAGAAGTAAGATGCATTATCAAAAACAAGAGCATTTGGGACACCAAACCTGGTAATGATGAATTGGTCTATGAATTCAATAATTGCTTCAGAATTTGTTGTCTTTAAAGGAATTGCTTCAACCCACTTGGTAAAATAATCAGTAGCGGTAAGGATATACTTATGATGTTTGGAAGAATGTGGAGTAATTTCTCCAATGATGTCCAATCCCCATTGCTCAAATGGTTGTTCAATGTTGACTGGTTGCAAAGAGAAAGCTAGTTTTCTTTGTCTTCCACTAGAAGTTTGACAATTTCAACATTTCCTTACATATTCATGAGCATCTCTAAACAGAGTGGGCCAATAATATCCAGCATGGATGATTTTGTGAGCTGTTGTATCAGATCCAAAGTGTCCTCTTGCCGGTCCATCATGTAATTCCAGCAAAACCTTTTGTGCTTCAGGTTTTTCTAGGCATCTTAATAAAATTGAATCATAGTTTTGCCTAAAAAGCACATCATCAATAATTGTAAAATTTTTTGCTTTCAATCTAATGGCCCTTTTGTTTATGTAAGATAGGTTAGGAGGTGCATATCCATTTTTCAAATAAAAGATTAAGTCAGCATATTGTGATCCAGAGTCAGTGATACTTATCTAGTTCATCTCTTCGGTTTGATCTGTATCACCTGATTCTTGAATGTTGAATGCTCCTGCCAATAACCTGCAAAAACCTTGGCCTCTAACAATCTTTGCTGGTTTAATTTCTAAGTCATATTCTTGAAGTGTTGTAACCCAGTTTTCCCTTTTTTCACCCAATTCCCTTTAGATTAATAGTTTCCTTACTGCAGGGAAAGGAACTATAACTTTTGTATGGGCTTTTAAAAGGAAGGGTCTGTAATGTTTGACAGCTTTATATACAACAAAGGCTTTTTTTTCTACTTCGGAGTAATTCAATTCAGCACCCTGAAGATTTGAGCTATAGAATGAAATGGGTGCTTCCAAATTGTGATTGTTGATCTGTGTGAGTACTGCTGCATAAGACAAATCGGATGCGATAGTATACAATGTGAAATGATTAGAAAAATTAGGAGTATTTAAAGCGGGGGCATTGATTAATGATTGTTTGATCAAATCAAATGCTTCCTTTTCTGTTGATCCCCATTTAAAGACTGAATTTTTCTTAATCATAGTTTGAAGTGGAAAAATGATTTGAGAAAAGTCTGGAACGAACCTTTTAACAAAATTGATTTGGCCTAAAAATGACTGCATGGATTTTTTATTATGAGGGAAAGGGATTTCAGAGATTTCTTTGATGCTATCTGGATCAATATAAATGCCATCTTTAGAAACAATAAATCCTAAGAGCTTTCCTTGAGCAAGAACGAAGAAGGATTTTTTAGCGTTAAGTGAAATATCATATCTCTTGCAGCGTTGAAAGATTTGATTTAAATCATGCAAATGATTGGATCTCTCTTTAGAAAATACAGTAATATCGTCTAAGTAGACGACTACTGTTTTGTTAATCAACCCTTTAAAAGCTATATCCATCACTCTTTGGAACGTGGCTCCTGCATTAATAAGTCTGAAAGGCATTTTCTGATACGCATACGTTCCCCATTTTGTTCTGAATGTGGTTTTGAGTCGGTCATCAGGATGGATCAAAATTTGGTTATATCCTGAAAAACCGTCCAAAAAGGACATTAACTTAGAGCCAGCCACTGATTGGAGTATCTGCTCCATAGTTGGTAATGGGAAATTATCTTTTAGGCTCGCCTTATTCAAATTTCTGAAATCTATACAAATCCTGATGTCGCCATTTTTCTTTCTGACTGGCACCATATTTGGAGACCCAGTTTGAGTGCCGAACAGGAAAAATAATCTTAGCTTTCAAGAGTTTATTGAGTTCCGATTTTATTTGACTCTCTAAGTTTGGATGTATTTTTCTCAACTTCTGTTGAACTGGTTTCTGTTCGGGAAGCATTAGAATGGTATGCTGGATGATGGATGTATCATATGTTTTTAAATCGTCATATTTCCAAGCAAAAACATGTTTATTTTTCCGTAACAGTCTAATGAATGCTTCCTTTTCTTCCACGGCAAGTCCTAATCCTAAATTAATGTTTTGAGGAGTTTTCTTAGTGCCACGGTTTATCAATTCAAACCTTAAGGTAGAACTTTGGAGCTTTGTATTGGTCACAGGTTTAAACCTGTCTTTAATATCATAAAGATCCTCAAGCTTCACCACAGGCTTTGGGATTGAATTTTCCTCATGTTTACCTTGCATTTGAATATCGTGCTCGTTTTCCTCGATGATTTGATCATCATAGGATTTTTCTGAGGTTAAAAACTGTAAAATGTCTTCATCGTGGTTGAATACTCTCCAATTAGGGACATTGTCAGGAATTGATGGCCTAAAAAGCAATTATACTGAAAATCTATCTGGGCTATAATCTTCGGAAGGTAGGAGCTTGGAAGCGACATAGGCTAGCAAGTCGGTTGCTGAATTTTGAGACCTAGGAATGGAAGAAATATTGAATGCCAAAAAGTGGGAGGTGAGTTCCTGTACCAGCGACTGATAATGTTTGAGATGGTTAGAAAGACAATGAATTGTATTCCTTACCTGCTTAACAATAATCTCAGAATCTCCAAACACTTTCAAATATTGGACCTTGAGGCCAATCGCTTTATATAGTCCTTGGACTAAGGCTTCGTACTCAGCTGTATTATTCGTGCATTCAAACTCTAGCCTGCAGGACAACATTGTTTTTTCTCCCTGTGGGCTAACCAAAATACATCCTGCTCCTGAGCCCTCGCTAGACTTAGACCCATCGAAATATAAAGACCAAAATAAAGATTTATCTACAATCTTATTTACAGTTTTCCCAGTATCATTAAAACATCCTGACCTATCTGTTTGTGAATAATTTTCGATCTGAGATGTGGAATTGTTTATGGAGAAAGGAGATGGTTGGGCAGCAAAGTTGCCAAAGGATGACTCTGATGAATAATTCCCCAAAATGTGGTTATTAAATTCTATTGGTTGATTTTCTTGTTCAAATTTTGTAACTGTGTGGGTCATGTGTTTCTCCCGATCGATTTTTATTTGATTCGGCTTACCCTTATAGGGAAGCCACATATGGGTCCAATCGGTAGAAATATACCCATGGAGCTTTTCTGACCAATCCCTGCTTAAAATTAAACCATAGAACTCAGGTATATCAGCGATTAAGATATCAATCCTTTGAACCACTCGTGGATCAACCGATAACCTGATTGTAACAGAGTTTATTTCCCCTAAAACCTGGACTTTAGTTCTATCTAACTGCATAATGTGAATTGAAGACTTCTGAGGTTATATGTTCAGTTTATAACAAACTGAAGCTGGCATTATATTGGATGATGCCCCAGAGTCAATCAAGCAATTATGTAGATTTCGATTGTAAATTTCATACGTTAAGAGGAAAGGAGGGGTATGGGAATTTGATCTATCTCCAATTAGAATTGTATCAGTTGCCTCAACTCTACCAGAAGGTGGTTGTCCTGAGTCGCTTGCAGCTTTAGTACTGGGAAGAGGCGAAGAAGGAACTGCATTAAGTTCATTGAGAAGCAATTTTTGTTGATGTTTTAATTTACTGAGTTCAAACATGGTGATGTTTGCCTTAGTCATTTTCATATCATCAACAATATTATAGTCCATTGAATCGGATACTACCAACGTCTTAGATGATGTAGGTATATTGGAGGATGACGGTTGATTTTGAGATACTGTTGCAGCTGGCTTCCTTATGGGTACCTTTTCCTTCGTAGTATTGGTACCTGCACTCCTTTTCTTTGAATTGGCCAGAACAGGTTCAGGAGTACTTTTACTCCTGGTAGTCACGGGAAAGGCTTCTTGTTTGGCTTCAGTATCAGAGTTAGGTAGTATAAAGTCCCACATTCCATGGCATTCAACGACTTCCTCTTCTTATAATTCATCGGATGGTGTAATTGTTTCTTCTTCTTCTTCTTCCTTAGGATCTGAATCTGCATAGGATATAACATTTGGAGGCTTGGACTCAGGCTTCTTAAAATTCCTATAAGGTTTCTTTGTTGAGGACTCTACTACTTACTTCTTAATCTCAACCATTTCATTTTACATGGTTTTGAGGACTTTTTGAAGGCCCTCCATATCGTATGGATCTTTGGTGATTTTCTTCTTTGAATCATCCTTAAAAGACACTTTTTTGGACTTCTGTTCCTCTAGAGCAGCTTTCTTTTCCAAAGTGATTACACGTTTTTCGATAGCGAGGGCTTCTTTCATGTTTTCAGCCAATGTAGGTTTTTTAGCCCTATCTACAAAAATGGCTATATTTGAGGGTAAGGCTGTAATGTACCATTCGCTTCTAATATATTCACTTGTCTTATCATCGGTAGGGATTTTGTTCAAGAGTTTGTTAAATCGGGAGTTAAACTCCTTAATTGGTTCTCTTGACTCGATCCTTAGATTGGAAAGTCATTGATGAGTGTAGCCAAGGATCTATCATCGCCGTATTTGGTAAGAAATTGTTCCTGAAAGATATTCCAACTGGTGATGGATCCAGAGGGCAAGGAAAAATACCAAGACCTTGCTGATCCTTGTAATGTGTAGGGGAACAATCTAACTAAAACATCTTCTTATGTTACTCCCTTCAAATTAACTGACAACATGAAATTATTTATGTGTTCCTCAGCTAATGTTACAGCATCTGGATTGAACTTTGGTAACCATTTCTTAGGATAATCGGGTAACGAATGTAAAGGTGCAGGCATAGTGACTGCACCAGGACTTCTCCATGGTGTTTGAGCCATTTTGGGAGTACCAACGATTGCCTGTGGTGTTCCAGGTGATTGGGGAGGAGGTGGAAATGAAGACTGAAAGGATTGTGATGTTGGAGGTGAAGTCCCTTGGTGAAAAATAATATGTAATGGTGAAGTGGGTGTTTGAATTCGCACTGGTGATGATGAGATGGAAGATGATGGAGAAAAGGTTTCACTACCAGAACCTTCAGTGTTCTTTTTAATCCTTTTCCTTTGGGGAAAAGGCAACTCAGGTGGTTGAATGATGAGTTTTTCGCTTTGAAGTCTGGTAAGATGATGAGGTAAGCGGAATTTCGAAGTCTGACTGCCTTGTGATACTTCAAATCTAGGAGGTGAAATCGAGAAGCCTTGAAGTTTCTGGATGATAGACTGAACTTCAGGGGACTCCGAGCTTAAACGTTCTGAAGTATAATGAGGTTGAGCAGTAGTAGTTGATCCTTCCTCTTCTCATCTGGATACTGATATTTCAGAGTGCAAACGAGAGGTCCGAGGAGAGGCAGAGGGTGAGTTACTCTTTGAATGGTCTGTAGGTTTTGACTTACTCGCCATTCATAGTGGATGGCACTCCTTCTAGCGCCAAAAATGTTGAAGCCCCGAAAATCGTTGTATCAACATTGGGGTATAACCACCCGGTCCAGACCTTAATACAACTTCTTTTCCGTTTGGGATGGTGGCTCCGACTGGATATAATGGGACCAGTTTCCCAATAATGAATAAAAGGGGTGGATGAGCGATTGGTTATCTAATCTAATGATAGGCGAATAACTTAATCTATCAGCAAAATAAAAGAACTATTGCTAATCCCGAGAACTATTATTCTTTGGAAATGTAGCGTTTGTTGATCTTTGTCTATTGACAGGCATATAGATGACTCTATCAAATAAACATAGATATTTGTTCATTCAAAGATTACTTTATTTAAATAGTTAAACAAAGTGATTAACACAATATTGCTACACTTATCATTTATATCATCGATACATACATGATTAGAAGAAAAGCATACTGTAAACATCCAATAGTGGAAGGAATAAAGAATGTTGTTAAAACACATATATATATCCGATAATAGCAAGAGCGATAAAATGACAATTCATATAAAAAGAATGAGTTCAGACATAGATAATAGTACCATATGAGCTGCGAATCACTCCCAATATCAATCGCTATTTGAAACTCTTCTTCCAACGCAGAAATACTTTCAAACAAAGACAATAGTGCACATTCGCATAAAAACTTCTTTGTCAAAATCAGAATGATTGGTCCAGTTTTATAAAATAATATCCCTGAAGTACAATAGTGCAACTTCAGGGTTTAAGTCATATACAAAACTTTTACGACCCTTTCTAAATACATGAAAGGGTCTATAAATACTAAACTAAGCTAACTATCTATGAAACTGAAATCCTATTTAATTGGTATCAATTGATTGTGAATATCTCCTTTACAACAATCTGGCAGTCGACGGCATGAATCATCATTCAGGCTGTTTGCCTTTAAACCTGAGCTGACATATCGCAAGCATTGGCTCCACTTCAGGTGGTCTGTTGAGGCGAGAATTGAGTTGGGCGGCATAGGTGGCATCTTGAATATCGGGAATGATATAACCGACTGCATTTGTAAGGCATTTGAGGGCGGCTCTCTGGCTGTGCGGTTTGACTAAAAAGAACCAATAGGTGTCCCCTGTCAAACTGTTAATTCCTGCAATTAATATTCCATTTTTCTCTAGTTCCGGATAACATGACTGTTCCAATGTTTTAGCTGCTGTCAATTTACCTGGAGTACATGGAGAGATCATGTTAGACAAGTAAAGAGTATTATTAACCAATTCAACCAAATTACTAGTGGTTGATTTGCATCTTGAAATTGCTCTCTCTGCTTTCATTAACTGGGACTGCCATTCTGTAAATAATATCTCTTTATGCGATTCTAAAATCTTTGGTAAATTAGCCGCTTTTCCCTGATCGGTATCTTTCCATTCAAGAAAATTGGTTAATGTTTCATCGGCTTGATCCAAGTTTATTCTAGCTTTTTCTGATTTCTCACTTATTGATGTCGTTAAATCGCATAATGGTTCCACCTGGGCGATTTGTTGACATAAAAGCTTTATCTGAGTTATCAATGCCTTGTTATCTGTAATGCCTCTACTCTGAATTCATCTATCTGTGGAAGTTTCTTTGTTTTCTCTAGCTGGGCTGATAGTTGAGCAATCTACTCATCTTTTGACTTCAGCATTTGTTCATTCGCTGCTTCTAGTTATGCAAATGCCTCAGACAACTCTTTCTTCTTTTGAACTGCGGTGTCATCAATCCTCTGTTTCTCTTCCTGCAATTGTTTAGTCAATTGATTATTTATTTGTTGTTGTATTACCAATTTCCATTCTGCCTGCTCCGCCTTTTGTTGTGCTTCTGATAGTTGCGCTTGTAGTGAAAAGATCTCCTGGTCTTTTGTTTTCAATAAAATGCTTACCTTTGATGCCTTGTCTATTGTTGCTGCCGAATAGGCTCCAACATATTGTGATAGTTTTGTTAGATCATCGGAGGGGTCAAATTCCTCTTTCCAAAGCACATTTCCTGTCACTGTTTGTTCTGGGAATAGGGAAGGTTGATCATTCCTTCTCCTCTTCCTCTGTCGTTTTACCACAACTTTGTGTCTTGGGCTATAGAAGACATCTAAGGGAGGAATTTCTTCTATTTGCAAAATAACCTGATCGGAAGGATCCTTTGGGATTATCTCTACTTCTTTCAAACTGGGTAGGCCGTTGGTTTCACCTGGAACCTGTTTTGAAGTTGTCTCCTGTGTATCAGCCTCTTTTGATGTCTCGGAATCTTTAGAGCACTCAAGATTACTGATAATTGAGTTGAATTGTTTCCATTCCTGGAGCAATTTCGGGTCAATTTGAGTATCTACATTCACATTTATGCTGCTTTGTTCCTGCTCTTTCATCTGGGTTTCCTCTTGTCTTTTCATATGCACTTCTTCCTGTTCCTTTGATGTAACAAGAGGTTCCTTAGTAAGTCGTTGTTCAGGCTCACTTGATTTTGTTGTTGGGGTTGTTGCTAACAAATCTAGAGGCAGAGTTTGCAACCTCTATTCTCTAAGTCTGTTGAATTCAACTAATCCGTCATCTTTGTATTCGATTATAGCCAGCGATTTAACTTGGAACATTGACTCGGCTGATGAGAGTAGGTCATCAAACTTATCTTCTTTATGTTCAAACTTGGTCAATTTGGCCTGTTCAAGTGCATTATAAGCGACTTTGCGTGGATCAAATCGCCTACTAGGGAGAGTTGCTAGAGTTAATGACTTTATTTTTTCAGATTCTTTCTTTGCATGTTTGAAATCATGTAAAGTGTAGATACCACATCTCAGGGGAAAAGAGGGCTAGACCTGCTTCTTATGTTTCTTTAGAGTTTGTGTAACTCCTTCGGAGATAATCTGATAGGCTATCTCCCTAGCCAGCAGTTTATCAGGTATGTACAAAGGAAGAACGTGAGGTTTTGCTTGACTGCCGAAAATTATTATATAAGTAAATTTTCCTCTCCGAACCAACTTCCTATTGATGTCAAATCAATCCCTACTTGGTAGGAAATCTTAGGGGCAGGTTTATTAAAGATAGAATAATGAATGGGTAACATAAAGCCATTGCAGATTTGGTATAAATGGTGCTTGTAGTAAGTTTTCCACAACTTCTGATGGTATATGTGAATGGGCGTGGGGTCTTGCGAAGTCCACCTCCATCCGAGCACAGGAAATTTAGATTTAAAACACAGGATGTCTAGTATATAAGCACTGTAGTATAATGGGGGAATAAGCCTTTCAGTGACGCGGGATTTGCTTCTAAAATCAAGAACTGCAGTTGCTAGCTTATCAGATAGTATAGTTTCCCAATCCATTATTTCACCATTACATGCCGCTTCCATCAAGGGAACCATTTCTATAGTGAAATTAGCAGAATCGTGCAACCCCCACAACCTACACATCATTATCCCAACATAACAATAAGGAGAGCATAGAGAATCAACCGAGTACTTACCCGAAGATTCATGCTTGTGTTTTTCCGGATTTTGCCTCCATTCCCGAATGGGTTCGGATTTAGTTTCGTTCTCATCTCAGAATTTCTCCAGAAATGCCTTGTTGTACTTCTTCTCTGGCACAGGAAAATGATACATTTGCCTCAAATCATCAGATTGAAATGAACCGAAGATTCTCCCATCTTTGGTGCTGAAGGTTCTGTCTGTGATTGGGATTTCCTCAATTGCCCATCTCACTACATCCGTATATGGGAGAATTTGTTCCCGAGCTGCTATTCGATGGAGGAAAGAGTCGGCTAAGTCCTTTAGAGTAGCATCAGATTTTCGAGTGCTATCTGCTTAGGCTCGTACTGCTGTCATCTCTGGTTCTTCGGCTTCAATCAAATTATAGGTACTTTGCCCAGTAGTTTTGCTGAGTCCTAGACATGTAGTATCCGATATCAATCCTTTCTTTTTAGTTCCTGGATCAGCGATGAGTTGTCCTGTGGCCGACGAAGCGGAAGCGATTACAGTTTTCTAGACTTCTTCCCCATTCTGCTTGAATTCGTTACTTCGGAAGAGTTATGCACAGGAGTGAAAATGAACGTAATACAGAAAATTGATAGCGCAAATTGAATATGAGCGAGATATATTGATCAATGCATGATGAATGATTAAATTAAAGTGGCCACGGATACAATCTGTGAAAATATTTTTAAGCTTACTGTTTCATTAAATGTCCGTTGAAATCTGTCAATCCTTTAAATGCCCATCATATCGATTATTGGCCGAATGATTTGTTTAAGCGTGCCTTGGATATTTTGGCGGTTGAGCGTAGATGAATGACTGTTTGGAAGATAAGGCTTTTAATACGAATTAATCGTAATAACCCTGCTTTAAGATTTCTTTGAAATTCGCGCTTTTGGCTTTATCGTCTGGGAAATCTTAAATCGTTACATTGGTTCCATTTGGAATCCCCGATTGCCGATAGCAATATCGCATCGCATCGAGAGTATTAATTGGGCACTTTGAAAAGCATGCATGGTAAATCCCCGATCGCCAATAGCGATATCGCATCGCATCAGAGCGAAAGGAATTTTATTATGCCAACTTATTATTGTCGATATCCGATAGCCTATTGCGAGTTGTCACGTCGGAGAAAACCAATGGGTCTTTATGTTATGCCTCCTTTGTCATTGCGATATGCGATCTTTCGATCGCTTTATCGCAATGATAAAAGATTAATCATTTATATATATAAGACCTTTAATTGGTTTATCAAAAGGTTTTGTAATGTTTTTATTTTGTTTTCAGACCTTTTTGAGTAACACTAAGTTGATACCAATTAAAATCAAAAGGGACCCATTTCACATTATAGTTTTGAGAATAATAATGATATGAAATGGGGGGTTGTTGTAGACCACAACACATGACCAAGCTCCAAACAACATGGAAGGCCCCTAGTATTGGGACATTCTTAAAAATCAATTATAGAGGATTTATGAAATGTTGACCTCCAATATTTCAACCTCTGAAATGATTTCATCCTCTTGTCATCAATCCACATGGCATCTTCTCAGTGGTGACAAGTGTCACCAGGGTTTTCCCCATTATGCCACTCAATAATGTTGTATCTAACTGCCACATGTCCTCTGTAATACCACATCATGATGATGTCATCTATCAACGTTAGCTCCTGAGGGCCAATCACCTTCTATGATGTGTCATGTACGACGAGAGAGAAAGGGTCCCTTGGTATATGGTTTTGAAAATGATTTCCTTTGTAATCTCTGCTCCTTGAAATCATCGACTCTTTCAAAAGAATTCAATTAACAATAAGTTACGAAATCCAGAAGTTCCGAGGTTATAATATTTTTAGGTTCTCTCCTACTCCAATATTCGACCCTACTCTGATATTCCTCTCCTTCGATAATTGCTTAGGTTCTGAGGTCCTAAAGTTCTATGGATTGGCTCCCTTGTATCAGATCATAAAATTCTCAAAAAGAAATTATAGAAGTCTCTGACATCTGATATTATGACCTCCCAAAGTCTCGAGACTCTGACTCTCTAAGTTCCTGAAGTTCCAAAATTCGGCCTGCTTTGTTTGACTCATGCTTCGAAATTGGGCCTACTCCTAAGGACTTCAAGGTCCTTACTTTAGCTATCAATAACTTTTGATCCAAAGATCCATTCATGGACTTCCATATACCATTGGAAATATCTTTCCAAGCACTAACCAATTGTGCTAAATTTAAGAGTATCTGAGATGGTATGTTGAGGTAGAATCTAATCCAAAGTCTGGGACTCCAAACCATCACAACCATCATTTTATGGCTTCACCAATAAGCCTGATACTATGGTGATTCTCTACTAGAGACTATAGAAACCATGGGATTGCCCCTAAGCTTGACACATAAAGCATATAAATATTAACATCTACTACCATAACAACTATCCTAGTGGACATCAATGCTAGCACATACATCCATTCTAGTCTGTTTGACCTCAATTTCAATACACTTGATAACTTTTAGGAAATGCCAACTCCCTAACTTAACCTCCCACTTACTGCCACTAACGAGAAAAAAAATTCCAATAAATCTTGTTGCCACACAAGGACAAGTATGGGTGGATGAAGAGGTAAGCCCTACTACCACATAAGAACCAATAGGGGTCAGTGAAGAGATAAACCCTATTGCATAGAAGAACTAGTGGGGGTGGATGAAGATATAAACTCTACCACCACACAGGAACTAATAGCCTTGGATGAAGAGGTAAGCCATGCTACCACACAAGATCCAACATGAATGGATGAAGAGATAAACCTTGATACTAGATAATAACTAACAAGACTAAACATTGAAAAAAACCATGTTGCAACACAATAGCTAGCAATTGAGAAAAATGAACATAAAAAATAGGTAGAAGGCATATATGATGCAACACAAGAAAGCGGAACAAGGATACAAGAGATAGTTATAGAAGCTAAAACGTCTAGTCACACTATCCATATGTAGAAGAAGCTATAAAAAACTAATAAGAAGAGGAAATATATAGGTACATCCTCCCATACACAATTATATTTAACCATTTTTAGAAGAAATAAGATATTAGAGTGGAATAATAAAAATATGTATCATCAAGTGGAAACCTTAGAAGCCAGGTTAGGGGATGACCAATCCTAGAAAGTGTTGGTTACCTTTCTTAGGGATCAATAGTCATGGAAATAGAAAATGATGAAAGAGGTCTACAAATAGATGAGATATTTGCCAAGGAAGAGGTAGTTCATATAGAAAAAAAGAAAGCCTAAAGTAGAAGATGTAGTATCCGAAGCAAAGGTTAACCTAAACGAAGAAAAGGTTATCTAGATAGATGTGCAGGAATTATGGAATAAAGTTGAGGAATTTAAGTGGAAAATTATGTTGAAAATATATTAAGGGATGATGCCAATAAGAGAGTATTGCCAAGATGTAAAAATCCTTAGGGAGAAATGGGTAGAACACCTGGAGGTCCATAAGTCTAAGTGGTACAATTTGAGGAAGGAAATGATAGGAGAAGTAGAAAAATCCTCTAAATTACAAGAACATAAGGACAAATTAGAGACAAAGAAGATACAACATGGCTTGCTAGTAGAATAAGAACTCAGTTGTAGGGCACCATCCCCTATGTATAACATGTATCTATATGAGAAATTATTCATGTTTCAATGAAAAGCATTAATTATAAGTACTCCTTATCAAATGATCACTCCATCTACTTTCTAGAGGCTTATTATGGGTGCACCAATGAAGAAAAGAATTTGTTATGTGAATCATACCAACACACCATTTCTCTTTACCATAATCTTGCATGGAACCCCAATTGATTCATAAGGGACATTAAATTGATAGCCTTCACATCATACTTGAGTAATCATGTTGACTAGATACTTTCCTATTAAGTAGTTGATAACAACTACCATTATAACTTATGGGCCAAGGAGGAGTTCTATAAACTTAAATCCATCCTAATCACACATTATAGTTGGTTTAAATTTAGACCACGTGCAAATTATGGGCTCATTATGGACAAGAATCTATTGAAAATTGCAATATACAAATACAAGTGTTGGCCAAAATAACTTTAAAAGGATTTTCCAAGATATGGGAGTAGGCCACCAATAATATGTAGAGGAAAGGCCTATTCAACCCCCACAATCTTGTCATGGGCTTAGAGAGAGTGCATAGGTACATAAAGTGAATAGGGAGTTGTGGAAATGAATGGATAGGCTTGGAGTTTCATTACCCCAAAAGTTTAGTTTCTTGCCTTGAAATATCATAAGGATTACAATATGACTAGGGAAAGAGAGGAAATCTACTAGTGAGAAGTTGAGGAAATGAAAGGTCATTTTTTCACCTATGATGTAGAGGAGGTTGAATCCAAAATTATAAGATTGCATGGGAGTCACTATGACTTCTATTTAAATTGGTTATATAGTTTCATGATTAAATGAAACACTCTTGGCTAGGGGAAGATGATAGGAGTCCTAAATGGCATCCTTTCTGCATCTTCTCAAAACCTTTTGTTCACCCTTTTTTATTTCTTCACATTATTCTAAATACCTTTTTACATCTAATGTCATGTTTTTTCTAAGGTATATTGTTCTTTCAATTGTGTTATATTTTATGATCATATTAGTATGTTAAGGAATGAATCAACTTTTGTATGCTCACTAATGGGAAGCTAGAGGTGTTCCCTAGAAAAACGTGTATAAGTATCTCTTAAGGCATCGAAAAAGGCTTCTAAAGAATATGACGTGCTACAGAAAACCTTGGTTTCCATAACACCGACGTGTTTCTCTAAGTATGCTATGTCGCTAGAACACCTTGGGCCATTGAAAATAGCTACTCCAACAAATTTCATGGAAGGTTGTTGCAACAAATCTAATATTAGTGGCTACAAAACTTGAGGACATTGAAAATAGTGGTTGTCACACTTCCTTCCATGTTGTTCCAAAACCTCCTTCCATGTGGCTATAACACTTCCATAATTAACAATAGTGGTTGGAACACCTACTTCCACACGGCTACAAGACCTCAATTCACTAATGAATACAACATTGAAAATGTAGTAGTATCATTAAGATAAAAAGGCCTATTTCTCACCATTAGTTGATGAAAAGAGGAATTAACAACTTGCCATCATAGAAAAGGGAAAGTGACAAATGATTGGTTAATAAAGGAGATTCAAATATAATAGTCTTTAACCATCTTCTATCTATTGAGGTGACCAACGATTGAACACTCATTCCATGAATTATCTTTTTCCACAACATTGTAATGAGAGGATATAGGCATGCTTATCCTTAGCATCTATCTTGACTATTATCTTTCAACAATGTATAAATACTTCAATTTCTTGGAGTGAGAGAAGAGATAAGAAAGTCTAAGAATTGTAATCTAATTTTTCCAATTTATTGTTAATACAAATATGTTATTCTTGTTTGGTACCATCCATTTTTTTCATGCACTAATAACTTAAGTTCTCTATTGTAGATTTAATCAATGCCTCACTTAAGGAGGTAGGCGACCCTCCTTAGTTAGGTACTACCTATACTATAGAATAGGTTTAGTTCTTTTTATTATTATTATTATATATTTCTTTAGTTAGCTAATTATTCTATTATGTAGCTTTTTTTATCAGTTCTATCTATAAAATAAAAAAATTATTTTATGAATCCCTCTTATTTCCAGATTCACAATATTTCAGAAGTTACTAGTTTTTTGCAACATATAGGATCACATTATGGGATTTATGGTTGAGAAAACATATTGATTAAGTCACCAATTTACTTTCTTTCCAGTTTGTTTACTTTTCAACAAAAGTGATTTACTTTCATTCTACAATGCATTTATTTCCCATCAAATGTGTTTTCATTTTCCAAAATAGTGTTGTAGTTAATATTTAAATTCTTGAAAGTGTGACAGTTTTATTTATGCAAGAGTGTTGTACCTAACATTTCAAATCTTGTAAGTGTGACGTTTCAATTCCTGCAAGTGAGATATTTCAATACCCCCTAACTATGTGCATAATTTCATTTCCATGGTGACTTAATAAAATATCATTAACACCTAAATCTTGTAATTAATATGTTTATTAATATTGTAAATTTATTAGCATTTAACATGTTGTACTGGAATATACGATGTAGGAAAATTTGCAATTTATATATGAACATTGGATTGATAATTAAATGCATAGTTTCTTATTTATTGATTAAGTAATTAGAAGGTAATTGTTCAACCCATCAGTGCCTCATGGAATAGACATGATTCAGTTGTGGGACCCTAAGTTGGGAGTCCAATTTAAGTTCTAGATGGTGTATAACACGGGAAAAAACCTCATATGAGATATCAATGATGGTACAATAATCCATGAAATTGGTGGTTGCAGGGCTAATATAGATGCCACCAAAGATCATCGGTTCATCAATGGATGAAAAAAGCACCCAAGCAGCGAAAGAAATATTATGATTAGTATGATTATAACCATCTTTGAAGCTTATGTAGACTAGTGATGCACTTGAAATTTGTCAATCAAGCACCACACATGATATGTAAATAATAAAACTCCACAATACACACAAAAAAACAAAATACATGTTATAACAATCTAATATATAATATATACCAGCACCAAATAGTACTTTTTATATAGAGCCCTTTTTGAGGCTCTGACAATGGATCACTGTCATAGTATACTATCTTGTAGGCCCCTAATTTTAGCACACATTTAATGATATAAGGCCCATTCTAGAGAGGTTCTAGTTTAGTTTTCCTAACTTTTGTTTTTCCTAATCATTAACGAGGACCATGTCACCTTCTGTAAAGACACGAGGTTGAACATATTTGTCATATTGATCTTTAACATGATTTGTATGAGTCTCATTAGCCATAACATCGTAACAATGTTTTTCATCTATGTCGACCAAATAAAAGAGACATTATTCCTTAGAAAGGGTGTTGGGAAAGGGTTCAATGTCTAGTTTTAATGAAAGAAAATTGCATCCAATTGGTAAGATAACCTTCACTCTATAGAATAATTGGAAAGGAGTGAAGCTAGTATAAGCTTTCACCGATATTTGGTAGAACCATAATGCATAAAAGAGCATTAAATTCCAATGTTTTTGGTGATTACCTACCATATTTTGGATCATATTATTCAATACATGTTTCAAGGCCTCTACTTGACCATTAGATTGGGGATAATAAGGAATTGGGTGTTCTTAGAAAAAACACAACTTGGCTGCTAGTTCTATCATCATTTTAGGAATTTCAAACCTTGCAATGAAATGGTTAAATATGAAAGGGACATAATGGTGCCACAATTAGATAAGGTAGGCATAAACTCACACCACTTAATAACCTAGTCTACTATGATTATAATGTAGCCATGTACATTAGTTGATGTAATATTACACTATACAAAATCAATGCCCATCTAGAAAGTGTTCAATAGAAACCAAATGATGAGTATATATATTTGTAGTAAATATTTGACAAGGAAAAATTTATATACTATAGTAATATAATCTTCAAATATCAAGGGCCAAAAGTAATTGGTGTGTGTAATTTTTCGGGCCATGGCAAGCCCTGATAGATGTTCACACATGCTCTAGTATAGAATTCATTTAAGACTTGTTTAGCCTCCTCATGAGTAATAAATTTACATAAGGTCAAATCAAATCCATGAATTTAAATAGTATCATTAATAATAACATATTTTGTAGCCTAATGGAATATACATTGACTCTCATTTTGATATTCCTAGCGGTGAAATCAATGATTTTGAATATATATCAATACATCTTCATACCAAGGATCATATGAGCTAATAAGAAAAAATGTCTCATGAGAGAATGAATCATCAACCACAAGTTCCTAAAAAACTTAGAGAAGATTAGATAGTAACTCAATGAAGGTCAATTTCTTGTTAGATTTTGAAGTGGCAATTTCCAAATCAAACACTTATAAGATGAGAATAAATTTTGAGCATTTTCCCCCACTGTTATGATGTATAATAATGTGTTGCATGGGGTTGGAATCTTTCATGGCTATTTTCTTTCAAAAGAGTATATAATGTCGTAAACATTGGAAAACATAAATGACCACCAAGGACAACTTTTCATTGTGTGGATACTGAAGATTAGGATCCATGAGTCCTTTGCTAAGGTAATAAATTATGTGTTTTGTGTGTGCTCCATCCTCTTGGATGCAAACCATACCAATGGTTGATTTAGAGGCTACGAGATAGAGAAAAAATTCCCAAGTATGGCTAGGAGGGCTCAATAGTGCAATAGCCATTAAGGACTTATTCAAAGAATTAAAATATCTTTGATCTTGGTCATTCCATAGAAAAAGTGCACATTTTTCTAGTAGTTGCATAAACTATTTCATTATATCAACATTATTGGAAATTAATATATGCAAAAAAATTCCTTCCCTTCCAAACTTTGAAGTTGGTAAAGAGTATGAGGAGAATGCAAATTCATGATCTCATTGAATTTAAAGGATCAACCGTGATTCAATTCTTATATATGATTGAAACAAATAACCTCCTAGACACTACAGAAAAACACACTTATGTGGGTTCAAATATTATGGAAGTGGAATTGAAGAAAAGTATCCTACAGATGGTAAGGATGATCTTCATTCCATTATGAATGAGTAACAAGGTTTTCCAAGTATGCCTTCAATATATGTTTTATGCCATGAGAATCCTAGGACATGATAACTGGAAGGTGGCTCGATCATTTTTAAGACCAAAAGACAACTACTTGTAAGCGGCCATACCCTAAGGGAAGATAAAAGTAGACTTATGTTGATATTCCAGTTTAATTTGCATCTTATTATATCAAGAGAAACCATTTGCGAAGGATAATATTTCATTACCAATATATTCATTAATAATATAATTGATGAATGGAGTTGGATAATTATCCTTAGGAAATTCCTTGTTTAAATCCATATAATAAACACAAACCCTAATTGTGCCTTGTTTCTTCATGACTAGAGTGATGTTAGATACCCATTTGATAAGGGGCACTAGATAGGTAAAGGCAAACATAAAAAAGTTTCAATATTTTCTTTAATAATAGATGAATTATGAGGATTCAATGGCCTGATCCTTTGCCAAAATAGTTTGGCTCCTACGTACATAATGATCTCATGTTCGACAATCTATGGGCTAATTCCCGCCATTTCGTTGTAAGACCAAGTGAACACATCGTAGAATTATTTGAATAAAGAGGTGTAAGTTTCAATTTCTTGGGATGTGTTCCATGATTTCTAGTTTCATAGTAATGTTGATGGTTATAGTTTTCAACATTTTCATCAAATTCGCCTTCGATAAGACATCATGTATATTCATAGAGGATTAGAACCACTCACAAGGTTAGAGGAAGCTACTATTTTTTCAGATCATTTAGTGATTCCACACTAGGAAGAAATGACGATCAATGAAGAATCTCTTCCAAAAGAAAATTGTGGATTGACATAACCTCCATGGTAAATTCATTAGTAAAAAGTACAAGAATAAGGAAGTCATGGGAACGTGGATCATCAATAGTCCAAGTGGGAAAGGGTTGATAATCAAGCTCACCCTATGAGATACTTGAATCATTATTATTAATTAACATATATATCACCTAATAGGGAATCACTACCCAAACGAGTAATATTTTCTCACCATATGAGTCTACATCTAAAGGATATGGCACCACCCAAGATTTAATAGACCAATGGGTTCCACTAGTGATGGATGAGATAATTTGCATGGGAGAAACAAAAGCATAATTATCAGGTGGGAGCATGGGAAAAATGACCATCAATTACGAGTTCCTAAAAACACTTACAACAACATTCGAATAAGTCAAAGGTGTGTCCTCAAAAAATAACACAGTAATTCCCACAATGATTAGCCTAGATTTCATGAAAAAATGTGAGATGATTGATGATGATGGTCTTGCCTTTATTAGGAAATTTAAGAACATGAAAGATATATGATAGATGTCATGGCATAGAACCAATTGTGCCCAAGGAGAAAATTATAGTTAGGATAGGCATCAAAAAAGGCAAAATAAAAAAAGGATGGTTTTCCCCCAAGATCAATGAAATGTTTTAGGAGGGTTCCCTTGAGTACATAAGTGTGGCTATTAAAGGTCTCAAGCATAATGGTTGATTGAAAAAGTTCCAAAGAACTAGTAGTGTGCCAATGTGATGAAGCCATGATATAAGTGGAGGATTCCTCATCCAAAAGAGTGCAATAAATATCCTTATTAAGGAATCAAATTGGATCTCTAATGCTACTTGATGGGATAACCAATAGAAACTTGCATTAAAAAAGTGTAATCAAATTATAGTCTAAGGGATCAACCCCTTTGATCATAGTCAACAAATCTCCATTATTGACGAGCCTCCAAATTAGATAAAACATAAGGCCATCCTAACCTTTCTTAACTACATAAAGGGTTTATTAGACCTCTCCCTATGCACTTAATAAAATTTTATTAGCTTAAATAAGTTCTTCGAAAGATTAGAGACATTTATCATACTTTATGTGCCTAATATGCTTATGATGCAAGATATTGAGAATATTTAGCATATGTAACAAGGATATCCATTCAAAGATATTTATGGGACCTATCCCTTATTCTAGTAAGATCAAACTTAGTTGGCTTGAAGCATTAATTATTCCCTGTTGCTAGGAGGTCACTCAGTGAGCATGATCTTGGTTTTTAGGATTTTTGGAGGGAAAACACTAATCCTTTGAAGGAGGCTTCCCCTCAATCTTATTGTATAAATAGAGGGCTCAAGTATACCATTTTGACAACATAAAGGTCATAATAATCTATCAATAGTCAAGTTAGTAGAGGCATTAGCCTAGAAGTTCCAATTCTGAAACTTTTCATGTACAACAACTTTTCATGATTAATGATTTAAGGCATATTTGTTTCTGGAATATTATTCCTTCAAGGATCTAAGCCACCTTGGGCCAGGTCCCACCCTAGTTGCTCAAAATCCTACTATATTATTATATTTTATTCACTTGTTCATTTATTTATTTCTGCAACTCATTTGTGAATATTGTTTTATGTAGGGTTAATTAGTTAACTTGTATACAATATTTTCTTGCATAGTAATTTGAAACACTAGATGGTAATATTGGAAGTGATTCTTTTCTTCAATCAAAATTCATTTTCATACATTAAAATTCACTTTGATTCTTGATATCTAAATGTTGTTCATCATTTATGTGTGTTGTAACTGCACAATTTCATGTTTTTCAAAGCTACATGAGACACCACAGTCCCCCATTCAATGAGTAGACCTATATATCATTGACATAAGGACATGGAAAGGAATTCTTGATAATCCTTTAGCCTCCCCCTAGCTCATTTTACCTTTAAACCACATCCTTAGTGCATTTTCCTACTCATTAGATGATCTCCTATAACAAAATAGGGACTCTTATAGCAATTTTCATTTTTCATCCAAAACTTATCAAAAATTGCATCTAGTGTATAGCTAATATTATTTGGAGTCTTACAATGTCCCCAAGACCCTAGATATGAAATTTAGGATCCAAGAGACCAAGTAGATCCTTTGACCTAGTTGTTATAGAAATTGTCTTTTTCCTACAATATTGGGGTTTAAAGTTTACATGCTTTACTTTAGTTGTGGATTTACTTTCTCTACATGGTATAATAGACATACTTTTATTTCATCATATTAAAAAATAATTTTATTCCATTTCTCACAATTAATATATAGTTTCTTACTATACTTTAATTCCTACAATTCTAAATTTTACATGCAGCATGAATAATAGAATGGTCTTTGAGGATATGAGCCTCATCTTAGTGTTTTCACCTACATGAAATTAGCAAGAGAAAAATATAGTGCATCCTTCACACATAGTGTTGATCCCTTTTAAGTTTATATGAAGCTCAGGTTGATAATTAAAGTTGAGACCCTAGGTAGTTGTAGTATTCTTGTTGGAATACTGAGGGTCATCGCTTTTTGGCATTATTGCTAGGGAGGTGTCAAAGTATATATTATCTTTGGGCTATTTTATTTACTTTATGCAAAAACAATGAAATCTGCATTAGGAATTCTTTATTTAGAAAACAAAAATTACATTGCATTAGAATTTTCATTCAAGAGATAAATTTTACAAAAATAGATAAAATATTAATTTTTTTATTATCAAAAACCCCCACTCCCACAAGAATCCATCCTTCTTATGTTTACCATGAGCTTCCTATGTTGTCCATAGGGTATATTAAGGCCTTCTTAGGTGAGCAAGCGAGGATCTATGAGGAACTTGCAAAAGGAGAAATACCTTCACAACCCATTGATACCATGGATGTAAATAGGAAACCTGACATGTTTCCTATGAGAGGGACAAATTCTGAAGCTAAAAAAAAAAAGGTTCATATTCCCTCCCACACTTCTATGGTTTAACTATTGAATACCCTGACATTTTTATGTTTGAGTTTGTTTTAGTTTGCAAGACATATTATTACAAAGTATATGAGTGAAAGCTCAAACTATTTCCTTCAACCCTCAAGGATGTATACCTTCATTGGTTTACAACCTAGAAGAGGGTAACATCACCTTATGGGGAGAACTGAAATAATCATTCAACACTAAGTACCAGGACCTTTGCAAAGTAAGAGACACCAAAGGTGAGATATTTAGATTGTCTCAAGGAGTAGATGAATGTCTCAAAGATTTGAAGGAAACATTTTAGCTAAGTCACATAAGAACACACAACCACACTTTAGATCCAAATTCCTTGAAATTATTCCCTCTATTAAGAGAAGAACTAATGGAAACATTCAATGTTCTAGCTAATGGAGACATTTATCAACTCAACTATGATGACCTCAAAATGGTATTCAAAAATCACTATATAGCTTCTAGGGAAAGAGGTAGAGAAAAATAAGGTTTGGCCAGTCCCTCTTCCTCCACAATTAGTAACAATTAGATAGGAGGTATTTTAGAGGATCTAAAAATTGAGATATTACATGCCTTCACTATGAAAATGGATACATTTCAGATCAAAAGAAAACAAGAAGAAGAAGAAAGGGAATTAGCTATATTATACCCTAGATGCACTGAAAGACATCCTAGGAATGAGTATCCTTTAGATTATAGAGATATGTTATTATGTGAAGAAAATATCCATTTACAAATGTCCATCTTTTCAGGTTTGACAGTTGTATACCAAGGAACAAAAGGGAGCACGAAGCATCTATGCTTTGTCAATTAAAAAATTCTATAGGGCCACAGGAAGTATCAAAAAGGTATGAACTATCCCTCTCCTTTAAATATAAATTCTAATGAACATTATCAAACTTGGTTTTGTCCTAACACTTTACCTTGATCCATGTCCACCCGATGGCCATACCCTCCCAAAAATGTCATTCATCTTTTTCAGTTGTACCAATGCCAACCTCCTTAATGGGGTAATCCATATTTTGGATGGAGGCCTTAGGCAGCCCAATCACCTACCTTGATGCCTCCTCCTCATCAGCCAAAAGTATGCAAGAATAGTCCTTCAAAACATCCTCAAATTCATGCCCAACTAAACCCAAATCCTAGCAACAAGTAGGCTCAACTAGTCTATAGTGGATAAACCACTTGTCCAACTTATATTGTAAAATTCAAGAGAATAAACTTAGGTCTCGAAAGGTCCTTCTGAATTCTCACCCATCTTATCCAATAGAAAATTAGAAGAAGAGAAGCAATATCATGCACCTCAAGTCACTAAACCTCCCTATCTTGAATGGTTAACCACTCATAAAGCACACACCCTAAAATAAGTTTAACTTCTATGAGAATTGAAAATTTTGTGTGTCAAAATTTCTCTCCTTCAAGCCATCAATGATGTTACTATATACAATAAATTAATAAAAGAGGAATGTCTTAGAATTATATGGAGGAGAGAAAGAGATGCTAGCAATGCCATATGGAAGCTAACTGATCTTATGCTTGGGAAGTTCATCATCCCTAAGTATCTAGATCCTAAAAGCATAGTAGTATATGTTCACATTAAGGATATTGTAGTTAATAACACTCTCATTAAATTGGGAGATACAATAAATGTAATAACTAAGGATATTATTCTTAAACTCAATCTCCAAGAATCCCTAAGGAAGACCACCACAATGCTACAACTTTCTGGTATATCCACACTAGCACTTGAGGGAATCAATGAAGATGTCATGGTATCCATTGATTCTTGGGAATATCCAAAATATTTCCTTGTACTTCAACCTAAGACCAAGTTTAATGGATACCCTCTTATCTTAGGAAGACCTTGGTTGGCCACTATTGATGCTTACATCGACTATAGGATTGGAAATATGATTATCACTATTAGGCAATCTAAAAACACATCTTGTATTATATCCACATGCTTAAACCCTCATTGAGAATGATTTTATTGTTTAAATAGAAGATGAAAAAGAATAATAATTTTATCTCTCTTCTCCCTACCCCATATGTACATTAGAAACCACCATTGGTAGCAGACAAATGGATGAGGATAATTTGATTGACAAATTTCTGCAAAATAAGCACCATGCTGCCATGAATGTTGATGGATTCAAAGATGAATCTATAAGACATGTTGGTTTTTCTCAAGACAATTCATGGAAATATCTCTTAACTGCTCATTGTGATCAAATAATGTCAAAAACATAAAAATCAATCCTTCCAAAACCTTGAAAATCATCCCCTTTCTTTCTATTATACAAGAGGGAAAACCACTCACTGTTTTGAGACAACATGTTCATGCATTTGGAAATGAAGGGAGTCCATCCTTATATATGAAATCATCATATAGAATTAGTTTTTCTATTCTTTTAATATCTAAGTGCTATCATTTCCCATCATTCCTACCCCCTTTTCTCACCTTATATTTGCATTTTAATACTTTTTCCAACTTGTTGGTTTTTGTAGCAAAATAGGGAATCCTATAACAGTATGCTAACAACCAATTTTCTTCACCTAGTTTAGTAATAAACTCTTTATTTGGTTTTCTTAACATAATAAAACATGTTTGGGATTTTAAGGGGATTTTAGAAGAGTAGAGATGTTATGAAGTTGCCTTTATATGTTTTTACTCTATGCTTTTTAACTGTTGTTTTTAGCTTCTCTAACATAGATTTCAGGTTTACTTTCCAAGTCTTTCATTTTCAAGAAAAATATGCTTTCCATTGCTTAAAATCAACATAGACATGTTCCATTTCATTTTTGCAAGTTATTTGTACAATTTTACTTTCTTATAGCATGGTTATCCTGACAACATGATTGGATTTAAGTTAATCTAGCATGCAATCCAACATCTCTCGCCTACATAAGGATTAGAAGAGGAAAGATTTAGTGCATGTTGCACATATAGTGCTAACCCCTCTTAAGTTTTTTTGAAACTCGTGTTTTTTAGAGTCAGTCTGGTCAGTCCTCCGTCAGAGATCAAAACTCTTTATGTATTTCATTTTTAGGAGTCCCGCTCCATACACTCAGCTGCATTCCGCTAGGGGCATGCCATAATCTGACTGAAAAGGTCATGCTAGTCAATTCCCCTCATGTCTGGCTCCTGCTGGCTTAGGTATTTTGTCAATGATCACCAAAGCCCATGACAATCATTGTCTGGTCCTTTAATGGACAAAATTCATTTTCGATAATTAGGTCCGGGGATTAATAAATTTGTTCTTCAAATATGTTCAATAAAGCCATGCAGGCCAGAGTGAGGCCCTTACAGAGTTATGATTCAGAGAGTTTCATTGTCATGTTGATAGACTTCGACTCTTATTCAAAACTCTGTTTTGAAGAAAAGTCAAATATTGTCATTAGTGATAAATTTTCAAAAAAGTCGTCAGTTGATTTCTTCAGATGCAGTCGTGGTTTCCGTGGCCAAATGTCCTGTCGTGCAATCCCTACAAAGAGTGCCGAAAATTTCATCATTTGAGCTAAAATTTCAAAGGGAAAGTGAAAATCAGTGTTGCTTTAAGTCAGTGAAAAAGTGTCAAAACACAACATTAGCAAAATGGGTTTTTGAAGAGGAAAAAATTAAACCCATGACTTCAAAGCATTTATATACAAGTTTCCAACAAAATCAGAGGCATTGTGCAAATCAAGTGCATAGGGAAACATTGCAAAGTGTTTGGGAGGCAAAGTGCGTGTTTGGAGTGAGTTGGAGGCAGTTTCGAGGAGCGCGACACACACACACAGAAGGGCGTGGTGCACACAAAGGGTGCGACACACACAGAGAAACCCCTCAGTGCATTATTTCAAGGGGCATGACGCACACCCAGGGCGCGGCACACTAGGTTTAGCACGCGACGCACACCCACAAAGGGCCGACATCATGCCAAATCACCTCAAATTGCTTGTGAAACCCATCAAATTGACAGGTAGGCTCTATATCACGGCTTTCTCATCAAATTTTATGAATGATATGGTGGTTCTTGGCTATGTTTAATTGCCATAAAACTCATAAAACCAACCACTCAAAGACATCAAAACTATGGTGGCTAGGGTTGCATAATTGTGGTGTTGATGCCAAGGCTATGTTTTCCTAACATTTTTCCCTATCCTCCCTTTCTCATTTTTCCTATTATCCCTACCCTAAAACACTGCCAAACCCTATCCCCTATCCCTCCACTCTTTGGTCAACATAACACCCCAAAACCCTACCTTATCAAGACCCAAAACCCTACCCTATCAAATACCCAAACCCCCTACATATCCCTAAACAAACTTCTCCCCATAACCCTTATTCCCATCATATTACTCCCCTCCTAATACTCCCTTTTTTCATTGTTCCCCTTGGTGGCAGATATCACAACAACACCTAGTTTCCATTCAGATACTTGAAATATGAGTATGCTCCACTCATTAAATTGATCATGAAATACTTCAGCTGTGAGGGGAGGTTCTCTTGTCTATATGCCTATCACATCAGGTTGCTCATGCACTTTACCAGGGTTCGGATGATGAACCTCCCATTTTTCATATGCAGGAACATAGAGAGGATGAACACCTTCATGCAGCATAAGACCCCTCAGCAACAACTTAACAATGTTTATCACTTTTCTCTTATCCGGATTTTGGTAGATCATTAGTTGGGATTGCAGGGCATTGCTTGGGAGGAATTCATCTGTCGTGACCTCTTCAACACTTCACAGGTACTATCATAGGCAGAGCATGAGATAGGTGGTCCTTCTCATCAGTATGAACACCATGAGACCACTACTATGCCAATCTTCGTTACATATCAGAGAGGCAGTAGGCACTTGTTTGCAGCAGCAAAGCGAGTGTTATCTCCACCCAGGGTGGAAGGGGCCTCACTTCCGGCATCAACTAACAGGTACAGGATGAGGGCAAGAGGCCCATGCATGATGAGGGGCCATCAGGTGAACAGGAGGCCGACTTCATCCTCATTCAGGATGATGATGCAGATGTGGAAAGTGCCAGACTTAGGATGACCATTCAGGAGTAGAACACAGAGATCCAAGACTTGTCACTCAATGTGGAGAGGGCCAAAGGGATCATCAGGTATTTGGAGCAGAGGAACAAACAGCTTGAGGACTAGCATGATATCATGGAGTTGTAATACATCCGTGAGAATCGACAAGCTGCCCAACAAAGGAGGATCGAGCTCACTACCTTGGAGCAAGAGATTAACAATGAACGTGAGTCTTGGCTTGACCGAATCAACATCCACCTTGAGATATTGTTGGAGAAGGCCGATAGAGACAAAACCATACTGAGGAGGATGGTTTATCATTACAGGGAACGAAACTTGAGTTCAAAGGCTCGGATAAGGAGCTTGAAGGCAAAATTGAGCAGAGAAACCAGGAGACAAAAGAGGCAAAAAGAGAAAGATTGGCTTCGAATCTTGGCTGAAGCCACTGTGGCCCAGCATAGTGCCTCTTAGAGAACCTCTAGCCCAAATTTCAATAAATTTGGGGCAATTTTGGTCACATGTAAATTGTTTGGTCACAACACAGGTTTTTTCTCCCTATGCGCCGCGCCACTGGCGCGGCGCCTAGGATTGGGAGCTCCAAATGACAAATGGCTTGCATTTTTGGA
>APFE030052406.1:49671-92627 GCA_000404065.3 Pinus taeda | reverse complement strand
CGCGGCCTCCAAAGGGGGTCCCTCTGCACGGCAGCTACAGATGGACAAGATTGTGGAGGAGTACGAAGACATCTTCACCTCCCCGGCAGGGGTTCCTCTGCACTGTCAAGTCAAGCACTCCATCGATCTGACCCCAGGTGCGCCGCTACCCAATGGACCAATTTATCGGTGATCTGTTCTGGAGAACAATGAAATCAAGAGGCAGATTCAAGAGCTCCTGCAAAAAGGTCACATTCATCCGAGTTCTTCGCCCTGTGGGAGCTCGATAGTGTTGGTACAAAAGAAGGATGGAACGTGGAGACTCTGTATTGACTATCGGGTGCTGAACAAGATCACTGTCCGTAATAGGTACCCGATCCCGCGGGTTGATGACCTCCTAGACCAACTAAAGGGGGCGAAATATTTCAGCAAGATCGATCTGAAGTCAGGATATCACCAAGTACCAATCGAGCCCTCAGATGTGTGGAAGACTGCCTTCAAATCCAAGGAGGGCCTCTTCGAATGGTGGGTCATGCCTTTCGGATTGACGAATGCTCCTGCAACCTTTATGAGGCTAATGGATGACATCTTACGGCCATTCACCAACTCCTTGTAGTAGTATACTTGGATGACATTCTGATCTTTAGCCAGAGTTGGGAAGAGCACCTTCACCACATCCGACAGGTTCTCCAAACACTGCGGCAACACAAGCTATGTGCCAATTTGGAGAAATGCACTTTTGGCATGGCCGAGGTTCAGTACCTGGGATACATCATTAATGAACAGGGGGTGCATGTCGATCCAGCCAAGGTCCAAGTCATTCGGGATTGGCCCTCTCCAACCACTCTAACAGAGCTCCGCAGCTTTCTAGGTCTTGCCAACTTCTACCGCAGGTTTGTGTTGGGGTTTCTCATATTTCGTGGCCCTTGAGTCAAGTCACCAAGGGCGGGCCAAAAGCAAAATTCTTTTGGTCTGAATCTCAACAGAAGGCATTCAGGGAGTTAAAGGATCACCTCTGCACGGCACCAGTGCTCGCGTTACCAGATTTACAACAACCATTTGAGGTCGAGACAGATGCCTCTGACTATGCTATTGGGGCAGTCCTTACTCAAAATGGACATCCAGTGGCATATCACAGTGAAACACTTTCAGAAACAGTCCGGAAGTACCCCACTTATGATAAAGAGATGTATTCCATTGTACAGGCCTGCCGACAATGGAAGCATTACATTTTGGGGAAGGAAACGGTCATCCACACAGACCACCGACCTCTGCAGTTCATACAGACCCAGGGGAAATTGCAGAATGATCGCCATCAGAAGTGGTCTACATACCTGCAACAGTTTCACTTGAATATCAAGTATAAAAAGGGCAGCACCAATAATGTTGCAGATTGCCTCAGTAGACCACCGATCATGGCGCTAAACACCGTGCTCAACTCTTGCGGGCACGAGACTTCTGATTGGCCACTTCAATACAAAAGCGAACCAAAATTCGGCCACACATACCAGACACTCTTGGAGGGTCGGAAGGTTGCAAATTTTCACCTCCAGGATGCCCTATTATGCCACCTCGGTCACCTCTGTGTTCCTTCAAGCGAGCATGCCAAGATGATTTGGGAAGCACACTACAGTCGGGCTGCTGGGCATTTTGGGGTCGAGAAAACTGTGGCAGTACTGCAAAATTATTTCTATTGGCCGAATCTTCGACAGGATGTTGGGAAGTACATTCGATCATGTACTGCATGTGCCATTGCCAAACCGACCATTAAGAAGCAAGGCCTCTATACCCCGTTGCCTACCCCTAGCCGACCTTGGGAATCCATCTCCATGGATTACATGTCAGGCCTTCCTTCCACTAAGCATGGAAATGACTGTGTTTTTGTGGTCGTCGGCAGGTTCTCAAAGATGGCCATTATGATGGTCTGCAAGAAGAATATCACAGCAGAAGCCACTGCTAAACTCTTCTTCAACGAGTGTGGGTGCACTTTGGGATCCCACAGTCTATCATCTCAGATCAGGACAGTCGGTTTCTTAGCACATTTTGGTCCAGTCTCTGGTCAACGCTGGACACCAAACTCACGAAGTCCACAGCCTTCCATCCTCAAACTGATGGCCAGACAGAGGTTGTCAATAGGATGATTGTGCACATTCTGCTCATGTATAACTCAAAGCATCCACGCACATGGGACGAGAGCCTCCCCTATGTTCAGCACAGCTACAACCGAGCTCTCCACAGCTCCACTGGCCATAGCCCTTTTCAGGTGGGTTTGGGATTCCAGCCACTATGCCCCATTGATGTGGCCATGCCACTTGCAGCTACTCACATGAATTCAGCTCATGTCCAGTCCGAAACAGATAAGGCCACCAACTTCATCGAGCGCATCCAACATATTCGCCAGTAGGTCCATGACATTCTTGAGAAATCAAATGCCAAGTACAAGCAGCGACATGATCAACATCGGTTGCCACACAAGTTTCAGGTGGGCGACAAAGTCTGGTTGCATTTGCAGAAGGAACGCCTTACTGGAGCCTATCGGAAATTAAGACCACTCCGATATGGTCCTTACACCATTACTAAGGCTATGGGAGACAATGCATTTGAGCTCAGCATACCCCCATTCCTTGTCCTGCACCCAGTGTTCAATGTAGACCGCCTGCGGCCATACTTTCCACCATTACTAGACACATCCGACATTGCAGAACAGCTCCAACCCACAGAATTAAATCCAAATTGCATGGAACAAGCTGCAACTGATCGGATCATGGACACACAGATCAAGAACACTCGCCAACAGAATATCCAACTGTACCGAGTTGTCAAAGCAGGCCAACTCCTTCAGCAGGGCAAGTGGTTCACCAGGGAACAGGGTCAGCAGAAGTTCCCTCATCTCATGGAGGAGCTCAACGCAATGGGGACCATTGCTTCCTAAGGGGGGAGGAATGATCCAGGTGGATATTGGTGGCCACCTGCCAAGTCCACCTGGACCCCCAACATTGTCTTTCTCAGCATTTTCAGTTTCCTTAATTGTAGCACAACTTACTATTTTTAGCAGTTTTTCGGGTCCTGAACTTCCGGAGCCGTTTTGAGGCCCTAAACGACGTTTTTTGGGATCCAAGGGCAACACGGGTCCATGGAACATGGAACATGGACCGTGTTGCCGTTCCAACAATGATAGTACTCGAATAGATCTTTCTAATGAGCTATTGTACGCGTCAAACGGAGATCATATGCTAAAGTTACGACCCCGGGAAGTTGATGTACCAACTTACCCCCAAACGGGGCCCACAGTTTGGCGTTTCATCTCCTAGGGTTAGGTTTTGGAATGTTAAGGGTTTTTCATTGTTTCTCAACAATAAATAGGCCTTCGAGCCTCATTGTAAGTCAGTTCAGAGGCATGTAGCCCACACATCTCTTCTCAGAGATAGCTACCATCGCCCTAGCTAGTTTATTTCCATTTCTGATTGTAAGCATATTTCAGTATTTTCCATTAATGAAATGAAGTATTATTTCCGCTGCATATTTGTGTATATGGTTATCTCTGTAATTTGTTGCGTTCCAGTTTAAATCCGGATCAAGATCGGCTTTGAATCTTGGCTGAAGCCTCTGTGGCCCAGCATAGTGCCTCCTAGCGAACCTCCAGCCCAAATTTCAAGAAATTTGGGGCAATTTTGGTCACATGGAAATTTTTTGGTCACAACACAGTTTTTTTCTCCCTGTGTGTTGCGCCAATGGTGCGAAGCTTAGGATTGGGAGCTCCAAATGACAAATGGTTTGCATTTTTGGTTTCATCATGCAAAATCATGACTATTGGTGCTTGGACAAGAAATTTGGGCACGATTTGAGTCTCCAGGAGGTCAAAAACACCCAAACAATGGCCTCTCTGCCCCTATTTTGACACACATGAAGTAGTCTTAGGAGAATGAATATATTGGAGGGGAAAATGAGCACCAAATTCATAAATTCCACTTGGGTTGGAAAGTAGACAGGCCAAGCTGTCCAACAAGCACACTTGGGGACATTTTGGACTCCTTCAAGTGCCTCAAAACAACCTCCAAAGTGGCGCGGCACATATAGGGAAAAAGGCCAAATTCACCCCCATTTCACGAAATTTCGATTCGCGACTTTCTCCAAGTGGGCCCGATCATCTACACTTCACCTTTTTGGCACATAAGGTAAAGTTTAAAACATTTTCACTCCAGATTGGGTTCTATCCAAGTGGCAAAGGAAGGCAAACAGTCACCTAAGCCATTTGTCATGTTTGTAACGCTGCATCTGTAGCTAATGGTTGGCTTTCCATCTCCATTTTGTAATGATTCGAGAAACTCCCCAACCCTTGGTCGTTCTATCTCCTCATGGCACATTCTATATATTGTATGAAAACTATTTGCAAAGGGTTGGTTGGCTTGTAATTTCTAGGAGACTGTGGGAAAGAAACTTTGTTTCTTCATTGTATATTTTGACAGAGGATTAATGAAAGGCAGCAACTCTGTTTCATGAGATTCATGTGGTTGTGAGTGTAGAAAATGTGTTTTTCCTTGTGTTTCATATGTATTTTGTTATGTTTCATAGTTCATTCATATTCATTCCTAGTGAAATTTTCTGAGTAAGATAAGGTAGAATTCATTTTTATTGCTTTGCCTGTGGGAAAGTTTCACGCTGTGTGTTTTTCTTCTGTTGAAAAGGATTCATGTAATTATGCCCTTTTCACCCTCCTAAGCAATCTCTCCATTCCGTGTTATTTCAAACTAAGTTGCTAGACTTTCCGCCTGTCTTGCCTCACAAAATAATCTGTGCCTTTGTATAAAATTCTCTACTCACTACTGTTCAATTGTCCCATACATCCCAGAAACTCAGTCATTTATCAAAATTTGTTTCTTCGTTCCATATTTATTTACCATCCTAAAATCAATATTTCACTGTAAGTCATCTCAGACCATATCGTTTTGTTTATTCACTGAGCATGACACGGAGATAGCCCTCTCCTCTTCTGGTAGGGCTAGCTACCAGACTGAGCATGGTTTGTGGTTACCCTGTATTTTTCCTTCCTTCAGCCTAAGGCAGATTTAGGTGCTTAAAGTGTTCATAAATAAAGTTGAGACTCTTGGAGTTGTAACATTATTGTTCTGATACTGAGGGCCATCACTTTTTGGTGTCATTTTTGGGGATGGGTTATTGTATGCAATGCCTTTTTATTTGAATGATTCATTCTTCTCCTTAATTTTGTCCTCTCCAAAAAAAAAATTGCATTCCTTTAGGAAATTAAAAAATAGAACTTTTCTTCTTTTTAGAATTTCTCTTCTTTTATGGCTTGCTGAATTAGGGACAAGAAAATATTTTTTTTATTGAAAATCTCCACTTCGACTAGAAACCATCCCTTTTTAGCTGACTATGAGCCTATTTTCCTATCTATAGGGACCTTTTAGGCAATTTTGAGCAAGAAAGCAAGGATCTTTGAGGAGCTTTCATGAGGAGAAAATCCTTCAACCCCCGCTACTATTATCGCTAAAGAAAGATACGCTGAAGTGCTTTTATTCCCCATTAGAGAGATAGATGGAGAATAGAAAATGAAAAATACTAACCCATGTGTACTTCCACACTTATATGGCGTAATCCCATAATATACTAATAAATTTATGTCTAAGTTTGTTGTTATGTGCATAACTTATGACTATTCCAAAAATGAGTAAAATCTCAAGCTTTTTCATTCCACCTTCGAAGGATCGAGTCTCTGGTGGCTCGTATTATCACCACTTGGTATTAGATGTAGCAATATTTTAATAATGAGTATTAATATCGTAGAGAAAGGGACACCAAAGATGAGATTTTTAGAATCACTCTAGGGGAATGGAGTCTTTAGAGGACTATGAGAAAAGGTTCCAGTTGAGTTACAGAAGGCCACATGATTACACTTTGTGACTAGACTCCTTAAACCTTGTACTATTGAGGGGATTAAGAGCACATCTCATGGAAACTCCCAATTATTGGTTAATGGAGATATCTACCAAATCGCCTATGATGAGATTAAGTATGTTCATAAAAATAATTATAGAGCCACTAAGAGAAAAGGTAGAATAGGTAAGAGTTTGGTAAGTATTTATTATTCCTTTATGCTTAATAATATTGATATAGGAGGAATGTTATAAGATATGAAAATAGAAATATTACACACATTTTCCGAGTAGATGGATACTTAACAAATTAGGGAAAAACAACAACAAAAAGAAAAATCATTAGTTGTGTTTTCGCCCTAGTGCACAAAGAGACACCCTAGGAATGAATGTCCTTTGAATCTTATAGAAAATTGTTCTATATGTGAAGAAAATAATTCTACTGACAAGTGTCTATCTCTTCTAGGTTTCAAGATTTTATTCCAAGGAATATAAGGGAGCATGGAGCAGTTATGCTTCATCTATCAGAAGAGACCATAAGCCCCAAGACAATCTCAACAAGGCATAAATTTCAGTTCTCATTTCAATCATAATTACAATGCTAAATATCAGCCTTCGTATCCTCTAAATTATGCACCTTGTCCCATGCCCACTCCTTCACCATATTCTCCTCAAGATTTTGTTCCTCCCTTAAAACCATATTGAAACGAGCCTTCAAAATGAGGTATTCCATCACAAGGATGGAGGCCTTAAGTGGCCCAACCATCTACTTTGATGCATCCTCCATAGCAGTAAAAAATACCTTAAAATGTTCCTCTAAATCAACCCTCGATTCCTACTCAACCAAATCCCAATCCTGCTAATAAATATGCTCAACCTATTTACAATGTAGAGAATGGTTATTAGATCTATTCTATAGAAGTAAAAGAAATTAACCTTAGGTTAGGGAAGGTTCTTGCAAATTTCTATCCTTATCCTAATGAAGATCTCGAGAAATATAAGGAGGATATTATGCCTCAAATCATTCAAATAAAACCCCCTTATATTGAAAGGCTGGAAATTCAAAAACCACACACCCCAGAAGAAGTCGAACTTTTAGGAGAATTGAAAACTCTATGTAAAAATACCTGTCCTCCAAGTCGTAAAGGATGTTCCCATTTATAATAAATTCATCATATAATAATGTTTTAGAAATCCCTCGAAGGAAGAGAATGGGTTTCCCTACCATCAACGTTATTTGGCAGCTAGCTAACCTGATGCTTGGCCGAGTAATCATCCCTAAGTGTTTAGACCATGGAAGTCTAGTGGTAGACATGCATATAAATGATATTGCAACTAGAAATAATATCATTGGTATAATGGCATGCCTAGGGAAACTATGTTTAAACTTAACCTCCTAGAGTCCTTGAGAAACACCACTATTATTTTGCAACTTGCTCACAAATCCATAGTAGAGTAAGAATTCATAATTGAAGATGTAATCGTATCCACAGATTCCTAGGAATATCCAATAGATTTCCTTGTACTCCAACTTAAAACCATGTTTAATTCTTATCTGCTTATTCTAGGGAGATTTTAGTAGCTACCATTGATACATATATTAGTTGTAGGGCTAGAACCAATACAATTACTAATGGGAAGTCCCAAAATTAGTTTGTACTATATCCCCTTGATCAACCTCTCATTGAAACCGATTTCCTACATGGGTATAAGACAAAGAAGAGGATTTTGATGTCTCATCACCCTATCCTGTGTGTACCATGGGAACAACCATCAACAGTAAGCATGTTGATGAAGATGTTGGCATTAAGATACAAGTGTTGTGCTTGATGGCAACTCACACAGATGACAGATCATAGTGCAGCAGGTCAGTAGCAAAGAGTTGATGATCAAACTACAAAGAATGAAGAAAGAAGAGTATATATGCAGGTTCACTATATACCAAGTCGTGTACATATGCAAGTTCACTATGTACCAAGTCGCGTATATACGCAGGTTCACTATATACCAAGTAGGGTATACACGCAAGTTATACATGCAGGTTCACTATATACAAAGGAGCGTATACATTCGGGATTGCTGATCAAAAGTCACATATGCGTATGTACACACTTTCATGCATAGAAAAGTGCGTACATGTGGGAAATCTTATTTTTGGGTCCTTGGTATTTAGACCTATGGTTTTGGTCCTTGGATTGAGTAAGGCCTAAGACTATAAAAGGAGAAGAAGATCATTAGGCAAATGAATTGAGAAAGTATTGAATATCTGAAGACGTATGAAATCTAGTATGCAGGTTATGGGTTCATGATACCTTGCTTGATCTAAGCTAAGGAGGAATCTCACCAGTTGATGGAGAACAAGATCTAAGGATAGATCAGGATCTAATGGCTTGGGATGAATCATCTCTATACAATTTGATCTTGTTTAGTCTATATCTATATACTGACGCATGTAATGTTCTGTAAATGTTATGATCTGGGTATAACTCAAGTTTGGAATAGCTGCAAATCATGAATGAATATTTACAGACATATACACTGGTTGACTATGATAAAAGCACATACATACGCAGGTTAGATACATCTAAGTAGTGTGTACGATATGAGCTATGATTTTTGAAGTTACAGGTGTTTCCGGTTGTTGATGAGTTTTGATGACTGTTTACGGGTGTCAGTATGCTACATATTCAGATTGGTTGATTATGTTTAGCTTCAATATTGATGGATGAGATCTATAATGGATCAGGCTCATAATGACTTATCTTTATGTGATCTAATGAACTAAGATCTGGTTGCTAACATACGTAGTATCTTTGTATATGTAATGATATGAGTATGTCTGAAGTCAGGAAGTCTAGCGAAATTATAAGTAAGTAATTGATGACATATACGCTGGTTTGTTTTGGTGAAGTTGTGTATACATGCTGGTTAGGCTCTTCCAAGTAGTGTATGCACTCTGATGCATGATTTTTGATGATACAGTTAGATCTAAATGTTCTTGCAGAGTTCTATGTTTTTCTTTGTGTTATGGTGACTGCAGTTTGTTGACAGGGTTTCAGTGATTCAGTATTGGGTGATTCAGAGATTGTTGATGCTAGTATTGATTGATTGTGTGCTTCAATGATATTGATGGGTCCAGTATGAAAATTGGATGAAACATGGCCTTCCGATTATGATGTTGTGTTCCACGAGTATCCAGTCTGAAAACTTATGAAACGTGGTACCTGGAGGAAGAAAGAGAAGGTTTTAGCCTTCTGTAGGTCGAAACCTACGTACTAGTACGTCAGCTAGTACAAGAGCTAAGGGGGTGGTAGCTCCCTTCCAGTAGCAGTTGGAAAATGAGTAAAGGTTGGAGAATTCAGTACGCCGACACCTATGTACTAGTAAAAGGATCCACTAGTACAAGAGCTAAGGGGGGTGTAGCTCCCTTCCAGGAGACGCTAGAGAAAGAGAGAAGGTTGTAGCCTTTTGCAGGTAGAACCCTGTGTACTGGTATAAGGCTGCACCAGTACAGAACCATTGTAAAAGAAGTTTCTTATTAAAAAGAAGATTGAGATGACTTGCAGCAGGTGGTTTTCACCCGCATTGGGTTTCCACCTTACATCATGGTGATCATGTGTGCTTCTTGTGTGTAATGATCTATTCTATTTTACTGCTCCTGTTACTGTTCATATGGTTAATAATGTTTTGATGCACTCATTAAGGATCAACTAACTGAATCATAAGTTTACTGGATATACGCTTGTTGCATTACACACAGTTGCGTATACACACGGTTTGCCTTAACTGAAGTAGCATATATGAATCTTAATATGGAAATGAAAATGTTATATTGATTTGATAATACTGATTCACCCCCCCCTCTCAGTATTATTTTCAACAATTGGTATCAGAGCAGGTCCTTTGGTAGAAGCTTTATCGCTTGAAGGAGATCCGTAGATCAATGGGAAAGAAGCTTAAGAAGAAAGTGCCTAAGAAGAAGAAGACATGTCAAAAGAGCTATGATAGTGGAAGAATCGATTGGGAATATGTGGAATAAGCACTTCAGATTCAGAATCACTTCTGAATGAAGACGAACAAGCAAAAGAGCTAGCAGATATGAATTTGTTATACTCTGGTGATACATTTATCCATCCATTTGAAGATGATGAAAGTGATAGTGAAACAATTGAATTTTCTCTTATAGGTGAGCAAGAAAGATATCAAATAGAGGTAGAATTTAAAAGGCTTACACACAAAATTAGAGATCAACAAGATCTATTAAACAAAAGGGAATGTGCCTTCAAATAAGAAGCTACCAAACTAAAACCTCAACTAGAGGAAGGAAACAAGGTAAGGAAGTTATTCAAGGACAAGCAAGATCAATGTCAAAAGTTGCAGGATGAAGTGACATCATTAAGAAATGAAGTCAATGAAAGGAGCACAGCAATCAAGAAACTCAAAGATAGATCCAGTTACTATGAAAGTCTTGAAGGCACGATCCTCTTACTAAAAGAAGATCTTGAAGAATCAAACAAGCAGAATAAAGAACTACTCCAAGCTCTTGAAAAACAAGAAAACGAAGTTCTTGAAATAAGACATCAGTTGGAAGAAGGAAGAAAAGCTGAAGAAAACATGAAGAAGCAGTATCATGAAAAGGAGGAGCAACATCAGGTTGCGGTAAATATTCTTAAAGATAACTTTGAAGAAAAGGATAAGCTCTTACGATTTCAAGATAGTACTAAGATCTTGGATGATATTCTTAGTAGTCAAAGGTCTCTTGCTATCAAAACTGGCCTTGGTTTTTATGAATCTGTTGAAGATGAATCCAGCTCATAAGGAGAGGCAAGGAACTCTAATGTAAAATCTAAAATAATCAACAAGGAGATGAGAGGACAACCCCATCAACAGCCAAGGAAATAAATTCTTCAAAGAAAATCTTTTACTCCTCCGATGAATAATGTTGAATGTTATGTATGTCATAATCTTGGACATGTTGTAGCCAGATGCAGAAGAAGAATGGTTCAAGACCATCACACAGAAAGATCATCGCGTTCTAGGTACTTTAAGGGATATTGTTTTTCTTGTAATATGTTTGGTCACAAAGCTGTTGATTGCTACAAAAGGAATATGAAACATGTAAGATGTTATGCATGTAACAAGCTTGGACATATAGCAAAGGAATGCAGGAACAAAGTATGGGCACCATACCAAATGGAGAAAATATCATCACACTTGAAGATATGGAAGAAAAAGGAAGTACAGTCAGAAAAATATGGCACAACACAATGTACAGACATAATAGACTCAGAAGGAGCTGAAAGTATGAAACTTTAGTATCCTAAATCTCATACCCAAGTTTCATAAGGGAAAGTCACGTATATACACGAGTTAGACACTACACAATCACGTATATGTTAGTTTGAAGAAAAACAATGGGACAGACTCAGGAAAAAGGGTCTAATATGATTCAGTCTATTATTTGCTTTGCTTGATAATGGTTACAATCTGTTGATGATGTGTGAAAATGTCTTGATAATTGTAAGATGTTTTAAAAGTGTTTTGATCCTAAATTAATGATGATGATTCCTTGATAGTCCTTGCTGATATATGCATGATCAGATCAAACAGTAAGGAAGATGGCACAGGTTCAGGGGGGAGCATATGCTTTTAATAATGCATTTTTGGCATTATGGTTAGTAGTCCTTGCTGATGATGCTTATATCACTAAATGATATATCTTGCTATAAGTGTCCATCACAAAATCTTATATGATTCTTGGGGTTACATAGTTGATGTTCAGATCAGATTTGTGGTTGATTCTCTGATGATGCATATATGGTGTTTACATAATGATCTTCATAAGGATAAGGAGAAGTACAAAGCTTGAATACACATCTTCATTGCTTAATGATGAGTCACTCATATGCTACTATTGTCATATGCATAAAGATAATATAATACAATTATGATGCAGGATTCCTATAGTTCTTGGTGCTCAAGTGGATGAGGATTGTTGTTGTTGATGATATCAAGAAGTCTTAAAAAATGATCTTGAGCTCATGATACATAGTGCTGGATACATGAATGATTACTCAAAGTTGCATTGTTGAAGACATGATGATGATGAGTTCTTACCTATATGATGATAGGTTGATACTTACATATGCTGATTGACGCAGATGTTCCCAAGTGATGATACTTGGATCATGCAGATCTCGATATTGATGAGATGGTTATGGTGTTTTTCACATATGATATAATGTGAATGATTCTTTATGTCATATGTAGAATTATGTTCAAATGGATGAGTTGATGCGGACATACCTTGATGAATTATACATTAATGAACATATACAGGTTTCTGGTCTAGATGCTGTTGATAGATGCTTATGAAGTAGATCATACATTGTGTATGATAGTAGCTGATGACTATCATGATCCTATTTAGATGTTTGGTCTCTGTTATAAATATCATATCAAGACTCATGATTTAATAGTTTGTCTCTATCTATTGTAGTCATTTGATGAATCCCTTTTGGTCATATGATGTAATTTGTACCCCCACTATGCATGGGAAGGATGTTGTAATATTTCAGTCATGTACAAAGATTTGGTATCTAGCATATCCCCATTTGGTTGGGTGGATGAGTCAATATTGATATATCCCCACTTGGAAGGGAGATGGATGTATGTATGAGTCTTTGGTGATAGGAAGGTCACTTATGATGTATAGAGTCATGTTCTTTCTTGTAGAACATATTTTTGCAGACCTTGCTTACACTCAGCGGTAGCATGAATAGCACACTTCAGCAGAGCAGAGATTTCAGCATGTACTCAGAGGGAGCATGGACAGATTGGTACACCTTGGCATATACAAAGGGGGAGCTAATTTAGATATTTCAGCAGGTACTCAGGGGGAGTATGGTCAATGGAATGTTTATCAAGGAAAGAGAATATCTTGGTCCACCCTTTGCCCTTGATGTCAAAGGGGGAGAGTGATTTGGTGTTGTTACCATCAAGTCCAAAGGGGGAGATTGTTGGCATTATGATGCATGTGTTGTACTTAATGGCAACCCACTCGTAGAAGAACAACTCACTTATATATAACTAGATGAATCTACAGAAGAGATATCAGATGTGACAGAATACATGGGATGCAGGACAGCTCAAAGGAATCTGACGACAGTTCTCAGTATGGCAAGTTAGCTTTGCCATCAAGTCCAAAGGGGGATATTGTTGGCATTATGATACAAGTGTTGTCCTTGATGGCAACTCATACAGATGATAGATCATAGTGTAGCAGGTCAGTAGCAAAGAGTTGATGATTAGAGTACAAAGAATGAAGAAAGAAGAGTATATACACAGGTTCATTATATACCAAGTTGCGTACATACGCAGGTTATATGCAGGTTCACTATGTACCAAGTTGCATATATACGCAGGTTCGCTATATACCAAGTAGGGTATACATGCAAGTTATACACACAGGTTCACTATATACAAAGGAGCGTATACATGCGGGATTGCTAATCAAAATTCGCGTATGCGTATCCACACACTTTAGTGCACAGAAAAGTGTGTACATGTGGGAAATCTTATTTTTAGGTCCATGGTATTTAGACCTATGGTTTTGGTCCTTGGTATTGAGTAAGGACTAAGACTATAAAAGGAGAAGAAGATCATTAGGCAAATGCATTGAGAAAGTCTTGAATATCTGATGAAGTATGAAATCCAGTATGCAGGTTATGGGTTCATGATACCTTGCTTGATCTAAGCTAAGGAGGAATCTTAGCGGTTGATGGAGAACAAGATCTAAGGATAGATCGGGATCTAATGGGTTGGAATGAATCATCTCTATACGGTTTGATCTTATTTAGTCTAGATCTGTATACTGACACATGTAATGTTCTGTAAATGTTATGATCTGGGTATAACTCAAGTTTGGAATAGCTGCAAATCATGGTTGAATATTTACATACATATACACTAGTTGACTATGACAAAAGTGCATACATATGCAGGTTAGATACATCTAAGTAGTGTATACCATATGAGCTATGATCTTTGAAGTTAGAGGTGTTTCTGGTTGTTGATGAGTTCTGATGATTGTTTACTGGTGTCAGTATGTTGCATATTCAGATTGCTTGATTATGTTTAGCTTCAGTATTGATGGATGAGATCTATAATGGATCAGGATCACAATGACTTATCTTTATGTGATCTGATGAACTAAGATCTGGTTGCTAACATACATAGTATCTTTCTATATGTAATGATTTGAGTATGTCTAAAGTCAGGAAGTGCAGCGAAATTATAAGTAATTGATGACATATACGCTGGTTCGCTTTGGTGAAGTTGCGTATACACGCTGGTTAGGCTCTTCCAAGTAGCGTATGCACTCTGATGCATGATTTTTTATGATACAGTTAGATCTGAACGTTGTTGCAGAGTTCTGTGTTCTGCTTTGTGTTATGGTGACTGCAGTTTGTTGATAGGGTTTCAGTGTTTCAGTATTGGGTGATTCAGAGATTGATGATGCTAGTGTTGATTGATTGTGTGCTTCAATGATATTTATGGGTCTAGTATGAAAATTGGATGAAACGTGGCCTTCAGATTATGATGTTGTCTTCCATGAGTATCCAGTCTGAAAATTTATGAAACGTGGTACCTAGATGAAGAAATAGAAGGCTGTAGCCTTCTGTAGGTCACCACCTATGTACTAGTACATCAGCTAGTACAAGAGCTAAGGGGGTGGTAGCTCCCTTCCAGTAGCAGCTGGAAAATGAGTAAAGGTTGGAGCATTCAGTAGGATGACACATATGTACTAGTAAAAGGATCTGCTAGTACAAGAGCTAAGGGGGTTGTAGCTCCCTTCCAGGAGAAGCTGGAGAATGAGAGAAGGTTGTAGCCTTCTGCAGGTAGAAGCCTGTGTACTATTATAAGACTGCACCAGTACATAACCATTGTAAAAGAAGTTTCTTATTAAAAATAAGACTGAGATGACTTGTAGCATGTGGTTTTCACGCACATTGGGTTTCCACCTTACACCATGGTGTTCATGTGTGCTTCTTGTGTGTAATGATCTATTCTATTTTACTGCTCCTGTTTACTATTCATATGGTTAATAATGTTTTGATGCACTCATTAAGGATCAACTAAATGAATCATAAGTTTACTGGATATATGCTTGTTTCATTACACACAGTTGCGTATACACGCGGTTTGCCTTAATTGAAGTAGAGTATATGAATCTTAATATGGAAATGAAAAATTTATATTGATTTGATAATATTGATTCACCCCCCCCCACCTTAGTATTATTTCCAGCAGAAGATGACTTAATTGGAAATTTTCTACAACATCAATATCTTGTTGCAATGAAAATTGATGGGATGAAAATTGATTTATCCCTAGGACAATATAGTTGTTCTAAGGACATTCTATGAGCATAATTATTTATTTTTTATTCTAATAAGGACAACATAAAAATGTTGGAGGTGAACCCCTCCAAACTATTAAAAATCAACTTTCTACTTTTAGTTGATCAAGAGGATCACTTTCTCACTATCTTGAGGAAAAACATTATTTCATTAGCATGGGATTGCAAGGATATGAATGGTATCCATCGTTCCATCTCAGGGGCTTCACTGGGGGAGCTATACGATACCACATGCATTCATTTGAGGGGATATATATTGAGGAAAAAATGACATAATATATTGGGCATATAATAGGGGGTAAAGGGTTTTTACATTGGCAAGTATAAAAAGTGGAGCTCAAAGTTAATGAAAATGTAAAGGGTTATAAAAAATGTTGATGAAAAAATGGATACCTACAATATCTAGTGAAAGTGAGGGGTTTTCAAATTGGGAAGGTGTATTGGGTTCGTATTGATAAGGGGTTAAATAATGTGCTTTTTAGAGGTATTTTGCAATATGTAGTCAAATGAAGGGAAATGTTTAATATGCCACAAACACACATGACATGTCTGAGGTTCATTGAGTGAAGCCCCTGTGCCTTCCATATGCATCCATCATATATACATAAAATAAGATCAGATGTCTATTTTCTAGCCTCAAAGGTGAATGAATCTTGTTCTAAAGGATATTGTGAAAGAAGGGTTGCAAAAAATACTTCATGCATGATTCATCTATCCAATTTTAGATAGTAAATGGGTATCTCCTTTAGTCATTTTTTCCAAAAGAATAGAAAATGGAGAATTTGTGTCAATTACAAGGATCTTAATAAATACACACGGAAACATGATTTTCCCTTTCCCTTCATTGACCAAGTCCTTAATGTACTTGCTAGGAAAATGTTCTTCTCCTTCTTCGATGGGTTTAGTGGGTATAATTAGATCCAAATTAGTCCTAAAGATAAAGATAAGACCACTTTCACTTTTCCTTGGAGGACGTTTTCTTACAAGGTCCTTCCATTTGGCCTATGTAATGCCCATCCACTTTCCAAAGGGTTGTGCTTAGCATCTTTTCGGATATTGTACATGATTTAGTAGAAATTTATATGGATACTTGACACCCTATGTGAATGACTTTCAAGAAGCTCTCTCCAATATTAAGAAGTTCTTGCAATAATGTAGGGAGATGAACCTCTCCTTAAGACATGAATAGTGCTTATTCCTAATGAATGAGGGAATTATTTGAGGACATTTCCTCTCGTAAATAGGGATTCAAGTGGATCCTAATAAGGTGAAAATCATCAAACACCTTCTTGTACCTCAAAGCCAAAGAGATGTCATAAGATTCTTAGGCCTCAGAATATACTATAGGATTTATAAAATATTTTAGTAAAATCACCTCTCCTTTGTTTTCCTTTCTAACCAAAGTTGTTGAGTTTTGTTGGACAAATCCATGCCAAACAACATTTGATAGATTCAAGGAAGACTTAATAACATCACTTGTTCGTAGAGGCCTTAATTGGACCTTGCCCTTTCACATTCAAACAAATGTATCAAAAATGGAAATTGGAGTAGCTTTAGGATAACTTGATGGTAAAATTTATCATGCATTCAAATTCATTACTAAGAATCGATCGAAGGTTGAATTGAATTACAATGTAACTAAAAACGAATTCCTCGTTGTCATAAATTTTTTGACCAAATTTGGACACTGCATTAGTGGTTTCCAAGTGATTTTATATAATGACCATGCAATGATTAAACATTTTATGAATAAAATATATGTAAATACTAGGATAATCGGGTTGATATTTATTTTACAACAATTTGACTTAACCACAACGTCGATAAACTAGGGAAAGAAAATATTGTTGCAAACTTTTTGTCAATATTAACCTTTTATGCAAATGAATTGTTGGCTAATGATCAAATTCCAGATAAGGATATTTTTTCCATATCACTTCTCTCTCCATGGTTTGCTAACATTACTAACCATCTAGCCAGTAGCCAACTCCCTCCTCACTTATTCTGAAGGGAGAAATGCAGGATCATTAGATAAAGTGCCTCCTATACTTGAAATGGTGAAAGATTATTCAAGTTGAGACTTGATAAGGTTTTAAGAAGGTTTGTGAGGTAATATGAGTTCTATGACATCCTCTCAGCTTGTCATGATGGACCTTGTGGAGGTCATTTTTTTGTAGGTTGGAAAACCTACAAGATCTTGTAAGTAGGATACTTTTGGCCAACTCTTCATAAAAATGCCCAAATATACAATGCACAATGTGATGAGTGCCAAAGAATGGGGAAGCCTACAATACTAGATGAAATTCTCCTTAATCCTCAAGTGTCCTTTGATCCATTTTAGAAATGGGGCATGGAAATCATTAGTCCTTTTGATCCTCCATGCACATAGAAAAGGTTATCATTGTGTGCACTAATTTCTTAACCAAATGGCTAAAGTAAAACAAGTAAAGGTAGCCACAAATGAAAATATAGTTGATTTCTTAAGAGCAGATATTTTTTACAAATTTGTTTTTCCAAGAGAGTTAGTGAAAGATCAAGGAACTTAGTTTTCTTCTAGCTTGATTAATGAAATAATGAATCGTCATCATATTCTCCATCGGAAGTCCACTCCCTACCACCCCCAAGAAAATGGGTAGGTGTAGGTCACTAATAGAGCCTTAGAGAAAAATATTACTAAAGTAATTAGTGGCATCAAGAAATATTGGGTAGAAAGTCTTGTTGAGGCCACTTAGGCCTGCAATAATAAATGGAAAACCACCACTCATTTCACTTCCTATGAGCTAGTCTATGGAAAAACGGCTTTGTCACCAGCTGCATTTGAATACCACACTTTGAGGATGGTATATAAGCTAGGTATGGATTTTCCCAAACCACAAATCGAAAGGATAAAACAACTAAATCCCTTGGATGAGTATAGGATGCAAGCCTTTTTTCATACTGAGGTAGTCCAGCTACAAATAAAAATATTCCATGATAAATACATCAGAACCAAATTATTCAAGAGGGTGATTAGGCTCACTTTTATGATTCTAGGTTCATTTACTTTAAAGGAAAGCTAATGACTATATGGTTGGGACCTTACCTCATGGAAAAATTGTATGATAATGATTTTCTTAGGATCAAAACCATATATGAGGACAAAACCATAAATGAGGAGCAGATCCCACTTTTAGAAAATGGTTATAGACTGAAAGTTCACATGAAGCCACTTTCTAGGGATGAATTTATAGTTTCAATAAGTAGGGAATTGAATGTGATTTAGAGCACCAATGCTCCCAATCCATCCAACTCATGACTATTATAAAAAGGGAAAGATATAATAATAAAGACTCAAGTCAAAAAACCCTTCTAGGCACTTGATACAAGCTCAATAGTCTAAAACCTCCATGAGGCAGTCATTGAGTTTGAAAAAATAGAAAGGGAATACAACTCTAGGTGAAAAATTCTTATGAGGATCCTGAAGTAGGTTCACTAGATAAACACCTCCATGAGGTAGCCATTGTGTCTAAAACAATATGTAAAATAGAAAATAAAAAAGGAAAAAAAAAATATTGATCTCTCACATTGTTTTTGTGTAGGAAAATTTTCCCTTGCAATAGAAGGTGAAACAGAAAATAGGACAACTAAATTGGACATGCTACAAAAAAGAGGGATAATCTAGCATCTATTTCTCGTAATCAACATAGATTGCCTCTAGTTTGGTCCAGTTGGTATCCACATTCTGTTTTCTATTCCCTTAAAGCATTCCTAATATAATCCATCTCATATCCCTCCATTTTCCATAGGTTTTTCTGTAGCATTCCTGAAATGGTACAAGAAATTTTAGAGCTATTATAAGAAATTATTGTCTCTGAAAAAAGATACAGATACAAGTTTTTTTTAGTATCTTATACAAATAAGAGCACCAACAAGGTCCTAATAATTTCCCTTTCCATGTTCAAGATTCACAATTTTTCTCCTCTCACTTTGTTCGCCCTATTCCACCCTATAGCAACCTATTTCCTTCACCTTTTTATCACATACAAAATAAAAAACTTCTCCATCCACATTCAATTCATCCATTTGAATTATCAATTCACTTGCATCACTTAGGGATATTTCTCACTTAGCTTGAAAAGCGTTTGTTCCTGCTACAAGAAATTACAATGTCTTGTAGCAAGCTACAAAGGCCCTACATACCCATGTGTTTTTGCATATAAGGAGATGTTCGAGGGAAATATATTTTTTAAGAAATATATAGCTCCAAAAGAAGCCTCTAATATTTGTGAGAAATTCCTTAGCATCTAAAATATCCCTTGCATACTACTACAAGATGAATTGTGCACAACAACCAACATCAACCTAGTCTTTGTAAGTACTTGCAACCATGTCATTCATAAAAAACAGTCTTCCAAAAGTTAAACAAAAGGTATGGAGCCCCAAAATATCTTTGAATTCATCTAAAGAATAGAAAAAAATGACCTTTTTGTACAAATTGGGGTTCAAATATGCTATTGGATAAAATCTATCCAATAATTTAGCACACACTTTTCCTAAGGTTCTCTTCCCATGTATAAGAGACAAGTAAGATAAATGGGCTCACCTCATTGAATCATTAGGAAAGGTAGAAATGATATTTTTATGATGTAACAGTTTAAATGGAGAGTACACATGAGAATTACATTAGGGAGTGGAGTAGTAGATGGTACACCTAAGCATTGTGTGCCGAGTCCCATCCCTACCACCCCATAATCACAATATATTTTGTAATCACCACCATTTTGAAAATCAAATAATAGTAATATCCCTGTGAATGAAGTGCATGCCACAACAGGAGACCACATGTGCATCATAGGTTACTACAATAACTATTACAAATAGATAACTACATGTCTGTAGTGGGGTTTGCTACAATATTGTTCAAATGATGTTAGGTTCCTGTCAACGAGCAATGAAAACTCTTTGTGTATGACAGAAAGGTTGGTGTCAAAAAAAATCCCGAATTTATTCTCAAGTCCTCTTCCCAGAAAAATTATTTAATCTATACAATATATTATGTTTCAATATGGCCATACAATCGGAATATATATAATTTTTGTTTTGTGTCAAACATTGAGTGGGAGGAGAAGAGGTTGATAATTTCCTTTTTTGTATATTTGATGCAAAATTTGTTGAAGGTATAGGATCAAAGTTGTGTTGATATTTGGAACTCTGTCCATTTAAAAAACATACAGGAGTTGCAATAACGAAGCTTATTTTCTATAGCAATGCAATCATAAAATATCGTCTCAAGAATTGTTATAACTACAGAGAAACAAACCATTTAGTTTGAATAATCTTGTAGGAGTTGTAAAACGGAAATTTCTAAGAATGGTTTGAAATTTGCTTCCAAAATATAATTGTGGAAACCCTGTGAGAGGACAATTATGCTCTCCTTACAAAATGGGGGGTATTTTTAGTAGGAGGGAACCCACTGATACCATCAAAGTTTACCTACACCCTGGATTTGTTACCATATTTGAAAATTTCCAATCATTACGGTTCTAAAGGGGCATGATTTTGTCACTACACTCAATGGACTAGTGATTTTCTTCAATGAGGACTTTGGAATTTCCCAAGGGACTTCGGTGCAATAAGGAAGAGAGGTAGGGGCCATCACTTCCAAGAGGGGATTTTTCATGGAAGGTGAGAATCCCGATGAAGGTAAAAATGGAGTAAGGAGGGAAAGCTTGCATGATCCCTTGGGTGAGGTAGCTACGATATCATCAAGTGCATCTCTTGTGAGGGTAGGTTGAGAATAGTTTGTGCCTACCAATTCAGGATGATATATTAGCTAAGATTCCAAGTCCACCTCCTAGCCTTTGAATTGTTGAGTGTCCCATTCTTTCTCCTACAATATCTGAAGTAGATGGGTACTAAAGTGAAGGAGGGAAAGCACAATTACTTGTCCCATCATGGTCTAATCAAACTAAATATAACTAATTCACTAGAAGGCTTACAACACCCCATTCCTTAGCTAAGTTTGTGGAAATAGATATATAGGCCTTTCTAGAAGCACAAGAAGATATTTATAGACCTAAAGGGATTACAATTAAAAATAGAAAGAGGAAGGAAATAATCATCCCTTCAAAACAAAATAAGAAAGACACCTTGGAGGAGGAATAAAAGGAGATAGTAGCCACCTTGGTAGGTTTAAGTACACCTAGAATTAGATTTAGCGGAAAACCTCAACCTCCTTCTACCACTCCTATTTGAATAGAGGAAAAATCTAAGCCATAAGAGAAAGGGTAGTAGGAAGGAGAAGTACAGAACCTGCCAAACATTAAGGAACCAAAATCATACTTGCAACAAGGAAAAATGGTAGTATTTCTCGAGTAAATAGAGGAGCTATAGGAACAATCTTCCCAGGTATATGAAATTCACATAGAGTTACATGAGGTGGAAAAGGAAATAAACAACTTTCACCAAGGAAGCCACCTTACTTATTTTACTATCCATTAATTGTTGATCATCCTACTAGAAGGACATCAAGCATAGTGATGTATGTTCCTCTGATAACTCAACTAATGATTGAGGTGGAGAAGGCCAAATTATAAACCCAAAGGTGGAAAATAATTTCATAAGATAAAGGGGTGGTACATTTAGCTAACATGGAGGATGAAGTTAATAAAGTAAGCGAGGAAATGGCCTTCCTAAAAATAGAAGAATCCAATAGAAGAGAACACATTGAGAAATAAAATCAATACCTAAGGAGTCAATTGTAGCAAACTCAAGGATTGTTAAGGGCGAAAGAAAATTGTAGCAATGGAAACATCATTAGGAACCATGGCACATCTTTCCTTAAAGGCTTCCAACTCTAGGAATTCATCCAAAGCATATTAATGTTTCCTAAAAGATAAACTGTGTAGATTCAAATTAATTCGAGATCTCAAAGAGGCACCATGTAGTTGCAAGAGGTCAAACACTTCATAGATTTCTACCAAGAATGTATCAAGGATGACAAAGACAAACTATATCAATTCTATATGCATAAACTTGTCCTCTCTAATATACTTGTTTGGGACACTAATCCTTACTTGCGGGATGCATAGTTGTTGGAATTAGCAACTTGGATAAGACATGACAAGGCTATAGTAGAAGAAGTAAAGAGGAAAATGGAGGGAGATTTGAACGAGCCATTATTGATTAGACCAAAACACCCATCTCAAGCCCATGTCATTCTTGCATGGGAACCTGAAATAGAGACCATTTGGAAATAAAGGAAATTCGAAGCGGTCCTACATTTTGAGGACACCTTCAATCTGTTGGGAGAAGAGATTTCATAAGCCCACTATAGAATATGGAAAGCCTTTTCATTCAACATGAAGATGAGGCAATATCACTCCATTGATAAACTCTAACCAACATTATCAAAAACTCCTCTTTATAATAGGATTATACAGAGGCTTGGGATTCAATGGATAGGACTTAAATTTAATCCACCTCTACTACTATGACTAAAATACCATCGAAGTCAAGAAGAGGAAGCCCAAGTGTGGAAGGATATAGAGGAGAATGCAATGTTATATCCACATGGATAGCCACAACCAATTCAACCCGAGACATTAAGGAGTCAATCAAAGATCTAAATGAATAGGAGCATAGAAGAGAGGAATATTGGGTTTCTCGAGGATGAGCAACGATTCTAGTAGGGGTGTATGATGGGCCTAAAAAATAACTAAATTATAAGCCCCATTAGTCCACTCCTAGGCACATAAAATAATGGTTGACACCACATTTTTCACTTAATAGTATATCATCCTACATTAATGAGTTCTTAGAGGATTCAAAGTGGTTCTCATGTTTCATTTGCCTTAACATGTTTATTGTGAAATATTTATAAATATAATGAGAAAATTATATGGAACCCAACATTGGAGAATTTCCAGGGTATTTCTCCCTATAGCAGAAAGACTCAAACCCACCTGGCTCTAGGAATTGAATTCCTCCTCTTATTGTTACGATCTAGATTTGGGGCAATATCCCTGCGTTTTATGGTTTTTGCGGGGGAATGCGTCCCTCCTCTCAAGGATATTTCTCCCCACCTAATGTATAAATGAGAAATTAAAATATCCCTTGAGGAAATATATAAGGAAAATATTAGAGTTTCGAATATTTCTAAACATTTTTTGCAACATTGCAATTATTGACATGAGACAACTTTTCAATTAATGGAAGCAATTCCTCATTTCAATTTTCAGCTTGGTTCTTCTTCAAGGACTCCAAGAATCGTTAGTTTGGGCCCATCCTAGGAGCTTTAGATCCCTATTTTATTTTTGTTTTTATTATTTTAATGCTTTACATTTGCTTTAGTTATCTTTTGAATCAACATTTCTAGAAATTATAGTTTGATAGTTTTGTGCTTGGTTAGGTAGGAAATTTTATGAGCTAGCCTTATTTTCAAGTAATTTATACAATATTTTAGTCTCTTAGATCACTTATATCACTTATGATTTCATTTTGTAATATTTTTCCATTTCATTTCAATTGTTGTTACAATGTTTTCGATTTCTTGTTTTACTATGAAGCTAAGATTACGATTACAGAGGATGAGAGAAGCTTGGATTCATAGTGTTGAAGTGTAGTATACTTGGGGGGATAATATGGGGTACAAAGGGAGGTACCCAAGGGAATAATGTAATAATGGTATGGAACATAGTAATAAATAAGGTGGTTAACCCGTATCATGTAAGGGACCACAATTACTTAGTAATAATGTAATGGGCCCATGGTATTAGATAGATGGTATTAAGGGAACCATGGTAATGACCCATGGTATTGTATGTATGAGGCCTATATAGAGGCTAGAGACTCCCCATTGAGAGGTGTCAAGAAATATTTTATGAATAGGCATATGGCTTGTGGAGTTTTCTCCTTCCTTAAGGAGTGAATGTATGGTGTTGCCCTACCTTACGAGTTTGATATTCATAAAGTGAAGCATCTATGTATATTCAGATCTTGTTATTCTTGGTGATTATTTGCAGTTATTGGGTATATAGGTATTATTTTCATATATTTCTGGGTCAGATCTATAACATGAAGCTTAGACTTAGTTGCTCTATGACTTTTTCAATTGAATGATATCATTTCCAATCATTCCTACCCTAGTTTCTCTCCCTCCATTTGCATTTCAACAATTTTGTTGGCTCGTTGGTTTTTCCTATAGCAAAAGAAGGAATCGTGTAGAAGTCTGCAACAACCCATTTTCTTCACCCAACTCAACAATAAATTGATGATATGGTTTCCTTAACATATTAGAACATGTTTGGTATTTTTAGGATGGAGTTTAGAAGAGTATAGATATCATTAAGTTTCCTTTCTATGTTTTTATTGTATGTTTTCTAAGTGTTGTTTTTAGCTTCTGCAACATAGATTTTAGGATTACTTTCCAAATATTTCATTTTCAAGGAAAATGTGCTTTCCATTCTCACAATAAGTATAGGTGTGTTGCATTTCATATTAACAAGTTATTTCTACAATTTTACTTTCCTATAGCATAGTTAGCTCGACAACTTGACTGGATTTCTGTTCATCTAGGCTACACTCCATTATCTCTCACCTACATAAGGATTAGAATAGGAAAGAAATAGTGTTTGATGAAAATAGAGTCCAAACCCTATTAAGTTTTTGAAAACATTGGGTTGATAAGTAAATTTTAGACTCTTGGAGTTGTATCATTATTGTTATGCTAATGAGGGCCATCGGGTGGGAAGAAAATCCTCTCTCAAAATACAATGCATAATATGTCAACTATGAAATTGCTATGATGAAGGATTATGTTTTTCACCACATTCATAATTAATATGTACTTGTATCTATCCAATACCATAACATCAGATTCCATTTTTTATTTTTTGGGACTTGTACTTTCTAATAGTAGCAATGAGAGCTCATGGAGTACCAAACTATTGAAAACTAGTTCCCTGCAGCTTGGTAGTTTCACCTATTAGAGGAATAGTTGACTATAGAGTATGATTTTATCTCATATCATGTGATTTGTATCTATAATTGGATGCTTATATACTTCTAAATAAGATCCTAAAATATTATTAAAAGTTGATCATAATAGTATGTAAAATCATCTTGAAAATCTCCCTCACAAAGAGATGTTGGAGAAGTTGTAGTAGGACTAGTGTAAGATATCAATTAATAACTATTTGATGTGCCCATGAGATCATAGGAACATAAGTACAAAATAAATTTATTAAATGAAGAAGAAATATCAATAAAATCATGATCCATACCTTGATTTTGTCGTGGCTTGTCTTCAATCTTATTTTTGATGTTGTTTGGAAGATAGTCATCTATATTATGTTTCTAAAGTAATTTGGCCATTAGATTAGTATTCTTCACCATACATGATTTCTATATATGGAACCCCCTATTAAAATGGATTCACTTTATTCTATCCTTGTTATATTTTTCTCCCCTGACAATTTTAGTCTCCTTACTATATTGGAATCTTTCTACATCTATATGGTCAATGTCCTTTCTTTTCTACTTGGTTTTACTATTATCATCCTTCATTGTAAGTTAATAGGGTGTGGAAGGCTTAAAAGACCCAATGTGTATGATATTATTATGCTTATGTATTCATGAATCAACGAAAACATCCAAATATGACATATTCCAATGCTTATATCTAGATATTTTAACAATATGGAAAGAAGAGACAAAGATAGAATATTGAGGTTAGTTTAGAAAGTATAGAATTGATAATTTTTTCCTCCCTTCTATCTATCCCACAAGCTTTTACTAGTTTCATAAAATTGTTGAATCTTGAAAATAAATATTGTGTGGTTTTGAAATGGTTGAGATCTTATAGAAAAATTATCTCATTCTCTATATGATATCCTCTCAACCCATATTTATTTCCATACAATCCCTCTAGTTTTTTCCAAACTACTTTAGGTGTTGAGCATGATTCACCAAGAAAGAGTAGATTAGGGAAGATAGAAAAAAAGTGTATCACATAGGCTTAATCCATCATATTGAACTATTTCGATTCTCAGTGGATGTTATAGTATTAATTTAAGTACCTGTTGTAATCCTATGGGGTCCCTTATCATGTAGAAATAAAAGGATCTTTGGATTTTAGTCAAAATAGTTGAAATGAATGAGGATCACTATGAGATAGTCCATTCTCTTTGGGATGTTCTAATCTGGTCAGATATACAATAAAATATCATTAATTTTCAAGAAATAATTCTTTACTAATATAATGTTGAATTTTAATAACAACCATAGGATCGAAGTGTGAAAAAATATTAGACTAGCTACCTACAAAACAAGAAAGAAGAGAATAAAATTATTGAGAAATTGATTAATTAACTAAGAAGAAAATTTGAATTACTCTTAAAATATGATGATATGTTATTGTTTAAAATGAATAAAATATATAAGCTCTACATAATTCCAACCAATTAGAATTAGGTTGGGGTTCCATGTGAATGCACTTAGTATAACTCAAAATTACCTTCCCTAGTTGGCAAGTAAGTCAAAATTAGACTAGGAGACCCAAAATTAGCAAGTATCCTAAAATGAAGAGAAATGGAAGTAATTGGAGTTAGAAATTTGTTAGAACTAATTATTATCTCTCACATGAAAAGTAATAACCAATGAAACTCAATTAAACTCCAAAATAAGAATAAAAGTTAACTAACAAGGGGAGGATAGAGAAAAAAGGTAATTAACTATTACAAAGTAGGGAGGAAGTGCTTACTCACTCTAGGAAGACCTATGCATACAATATTATGTATTAATGGAGTGTAAATATCCATGCCATCCTAAAACATTATCTCATTAGTGCCACATGTCTTCCTATGTGGCACACCTTGCTAAGAATAGACTTGCAAAAAATAGAAAACCTTAAAAACAGAAAAATTTCTAAGTGATAGGGAATGTCTAGTAGTGAATGAAAAATGGCATATGTGCCCATAATAATTTATGTAAGAGTTTTTAATTATGGCCAATATGTAAGTCCTAATGAGGTCCTAAAGTATTATTGAGTGCAATGTACCCCAACATAAAAATCATCATATCTTGTCTCATAGATTGTATTCATTGTAAAAGGAGGTTGCCCCTAAAAGTGGACTATAATTCTTGAATTCTTACTCAGTTTTTAGGCACATGTTTTAAAACATAAATTAAGGATGAATGATGAATACTTGGTGTAAAAGCATCTGAATTCCTTCAATTTTGTGGTAAGTCAACTATTATTTATCGATATTAATATTTAAGAGGAAGATAAGTGTATTAGTTTGCTTAATTCTTTACTAGACTCATGGGATATTCTAGTTGTTTCCATAGGTAGTAATGAAACTAATTTAAGTTTAGATGAAATAGAATTGTCCTCAATAATGGTGGAGATGAGATGAAAAAAATTGAAAGTTAGAATGTAGAGACCTTGTCTTTAAGAGGTGGATCCCAGAATAGAGATAAAAATAAGTCCCCAAGTGTTAAAAAATTATATATTACAAAGCAATGAAACACATAAAATATTGAAGAAATATAAAGATAGAAAACACATAAAACAATAGAGACACAGATATAAGTGGTTCACCCAGTTTGGGCTATGTCCATGGAGAAACAACCAGTCCTTCTTTTATTATATTATCCAACAAACTGAAGAGATACAACCTACAACAGATTCGTTGTAACTACCTCTTCGCTCTCAATCTCCTCTCTTTTCATCACTTTCAATACAGATATACATAGACACAATACAAGTCCTCCCCACACTCCCCCGTGTGGAGGGGTGTACAGTCTTCCTGGGGTATACATCCGACTGAAACCTTTGAATACAGAATATAATAAGGCTTCACGCCCAACAATCTCCCACTTGGAGACTAATTATAGCAACTCCACCACTGCTTCATTTTCTAGACAATGACTCCACTTTGGACCTGACTGTTTCTCATTTTCTTCATCATACTTGAAAACCAATTGAAACTGAGCAGATTCTCAGTTTCTCCCTCATTACATTTTTTGTTAACATATCTGTAGGATTCTGGATAGTGTGTATCTTTTCTAGCTTCAACTGTCCATCTTCCAATGATGACCGTATGAAATGGTACTTGAGTTGTATATGTTTAGTCTTGGAATGAAATGCATAGTTCTTTGCAAGATGTGTGATACTATGGCTATCACTGTATAACCTTCCCAACTTCGGCTTTTTACCCAATTCATCTAGAAACCTTTGTAACCAAATAATTTCTTTACTAGCCTCTGTAGTAGCAATATACTCTTCTTTTGTTGTTGAAAGTACAACAACACTTTGGATTTTTGAAACCCAACTGACAGTTGTTCCACCTATAGTAAATACATATCTTGTAGTGCTCCTCCTGTTATCTCTATCACCTGCCATATCTGCATCAACATATCCCTGTAGAGCAATGCTTGAACCACCAAAGCATAATACTTGATTTGTGGTACCTCTCAAATACTTAAGAATCCACTTCACCACCATCCAATGTTCTTTTCCTGGATTGTTCATGTACCTACTTACAAATGCCACTGCATGTGCAATATCAGGCCTTGTGCAGACCATTGCATACATTAAGCTTCCAACTGCTTATGCATATGGAACTTTAGACATATGAGCCATTTCTTCCTGAGCCTTGGGACACGCCTCCTTACTTAATTTGAAATGGCTAGCCAAAGGTATACCAACGGGTTTTGCATTCTACATATTAAACCTTTCAACACCTTTTCTATGTACTCACTTTGAGACAATGCTAATTTGTGATTCTTCCTGTCTCTAGTTATTCTCATACCAAGGATTTGTTTTGCAACACCCAAATCCTTCATTGCAAAATGAGTTTTCCAATTTCCTTTTGAGCACATTTATTTCCTGATGTAGAACTGCAACAAGCATTCATCTACATACAATAACAATATAATATAGCTACCATCATTTTTCCTTTTGAGATAAACACAATGGTCAGAGTGACATCTAGTATAACCTTGTTCAAACATAAACCTGTCAAATTTTAGATACCATTGCCTTGGAGCCTGATTTAAGCCATACAAGCTCTTCTTCAACCTGCACACTAGTTTCTCCTTCCCTTTTACCTCATATCCTTGTCACTTGTCGCTGCTGCATATATATCTCTTCCTCCAAATCCCCATGGAGAAAGATTGTCCTTACATCTAAGTGCTCAAGATGTAAATCTTCAACAGCGACTAGACTTAGAATAGTTCTTATTGAAGTCATTTTCACAACAGGAGGAACTATCTCATTAAAGTCTATACCCTTTTTATGTGCAAACCCTTTGACCACACGTCTAGCTTTATACCATTTTCTACCTCCATCTTCTTCCTTCAACTTATAAACCTATTTATTCTGCAATTCTTTTTTACCTGCAGGCAACCTGACTAAGTCCCAAGTCTGGTTATGCGCTAAGGAGTCCATCTCTTCTTTCATGGCTTTCTCCCACTTCTTCTTGGTTTCTACTTGCACTGCTTCTTCATAACATTCTAGTTCACTAGAATCAGTCAACAATACATAATATAATGAAGGAGAGTATCGTTCAGGGGGTCTGCTTATTTTGGTAGATCTTATAACACCACTTTCAGGTGTTTGAGGTGCTTGTTGCTATTGTGGTTGTTGTTCTAGCTGTTGATCATTATGATTTTCAGGCACCATCACTTTTCTTGTGATATCTTCATGCACTATATATTCTTTGTTTTCTTTTTCCTGTTTCTTTTCCTGCAAGTGATTCTTATACAAGACCTTTTCATTGAATATTACATCTTTGCTCCTAATGATTTTGTGATTTTCATCATCATATGAGTGATCACCAAAATCATTAACACCATATCCAATAAAGGTACATTTCTTTGATTTTGCTTCAAGCTTTCTTCTATTTTCTTTATTAATGTGGACAAAGGCTTCACAACCAAAAGTCTTTAAGAATGAGTAGTTTACCTTTTTACCTGTCTGTGCCTCCTCTAGAATACCACCATCCAAGGAACTTGAAGGCCCTTTGTTTATTAGATAAACAACAATGTCTGTAGCATCTGCCCAAAATTGTAAAGGCAATCCTGCAGGAAATCTCATGCACCTTGCACACTCCATGATTGTCCTATTCATCCTTTTTGACACACCATTTTCTTTTGGTGTTCCTAGAACTATATTCTCTCTGTCAATTCCATTCTCTGAATAGTACCTATCAAAATCTTTGTTGCAATATTCACCTCCATTATCTGATCTGAGACACTTCAACCTTTTCCCTATCTCATTTTCAACCAAAGGTTTCCATTTCTTGAAAGTATCAAATACGTCAGATTTATTTCGAATATAATAAATCTAGGTTTTTCTGGTTGCATCATCAATAAAAGTAACATAATAACGAGAGCCACCAAGAGATGATACCTGAGCAGGTCCCCATACATCTGTATGCACAAGCTCTAATTTTTCACTCTTCTTTTCTTTTCCAACTCTAAGGAATCTGACTCTCTTCTGTTTTCCATAAACACAATTTTCACGGAATTTTAAATCAACATGCTTCAAACCTGGCAACAAATTTCTTAAGTGAAGAATCTGCATGCCCTTCTCACTCATGTGCCTCATTCTATGATGCCACAATACTGTATATTCTCCTGTAGAGGTTAAAGCATTAACAGAATTAGAAATACCATTTTAAAAATACAATGTACCAACCTTTCCTTCTTTCACTATTACCAAGGATCCTTTAGTGACCTTCCAAGTTTTATCTGTGAAAGTACTTACGCAACCTTCACCTCCCAACTGCCCTATTGAAATTAGATTTTTTTTTTTTTCAGATATGGAACATGCCTTACCTCCTTCAATAGCCATTGATTTCCATTTTGTTGTTTTATGAAAACTGATTCCAACGATTTTACAGGGTTTATCATCACTCAATCGAGCCTGTCCAAAATATCCTTGAACATAATCATGAAAATGTTTCTTATCAGGTGTGGCATGGAATGAGGCCCCTGAAATCTACCACCCAGGCATCAATAATACTTTCTAATGAAAGAATCAAAGCATCTTGCAACACATCACCTGTTACATTCGCTTCATGATTAGTTTATTGCTGCATGTCTCCTTCTTTTCCCTTTCAAGACTTGAAATCTTTCTTCAGGTGTCCCTTCTTCCCACATTTCCAGCATACTATCCCCGATCTTGACTTGGATCTGACTTTTCTTGACTTACTTCGATATCCAAGGCTCTTTCCTCTTTCCATTTTTCTTCCCCTAGTCTCTACAGTCAAAGCATTACCTGATGTCTCACCGGAGCTTTTCCATCGCATTTCCATGCTAAGCATTGCATCGACAACATCATCAAACTTTAAAGTACTAGATCCAGAGACAAAGTTACTAATGGCCATAACTAAACCATTCCAACTTTATAGCAATGAGCACAGAAATAATAGAGTCCTAACTTCATCATCAAAAGTTACCCCTATAGAACTTAACTGACTTGTAACTGTACTAAAAGCATTTAAATGATTAGCAACAAAACCACCTTCTGACATCTTCATATTAAATAAAATCTTCATAAGAAATACCTTATTTGATGCCAAGGGTTTTTCATATAGTTTGGCCAATGTTGACATTAAACCCTCTGTTGTCGTTTCCTTTGAAATATTAAATGCTGCTGATGCCACTAGGCACAACTGTATTGTTCCAGGTGCCTTTCTGTCGAGAATATTCCATTCTATGTTTGTCATACTCATCGGCTTCTTTGTCTTTCCACTCAAAGGTAGGTATAGATCTTTCTTATACAGATAATCTTCCATCTGCATCTTCCATAGCTAGTAGTTTTGGCCGTTGAATTTTTCGACCCTAAACCTACCAACTTCCGCCATTTCTCCCACTCGAACCAGGAACCCTTCTCTCCTGTGAGTTTATCAGCCAAATAGACCTTCAGCTCTGACACCAGTTGTTAGAAAATTATATATTACATAGAAATGGAACGCATAAAATATTGCAGAAATATAAACACAGAAAACGCATAAAACAAGAGAGACATAGATATACATGGTTCACCCAGTTTGGGCTACATCCACGAAGAAATAGCAAGTCCTTTTATTATATTATCTAGCAAACTGAAGAGATAAAACTTATAACAGATCTGCTATAACTCCCTCTTCGTTCTCAATATCCTCTCTTTTCCTCACTCTGAATACAAATATACACAGACGCAATACAGTTCCCTCATATATAGTGAGGGGTTTCCTTCTAGGGAAAAAAAACCCTAAATTAAACATAACTTCTACCGTTAGATCATATGCCTAATGAACAACCCAGATTGACTAGAAATTACTATACTTTTACAAGGCAATTTTACATCTATTTTTAGCTTCAGGGGTATACATCCGACTGAAACCTTTAAATATAAAAGATAATCAGGCCCCACACCCAACACCCAAGTGGGGGATTTAAGTATAGAGAAATATTTAAATATCTAGGAAAAGTTATGTTGGATATGGGGAAAGAATGGAATTACAAGTGCTATAGATCCAAAAATTTGATAAAGAGAATGGATTTGATTATGCTCCTTCTACAAATGAAAAAACACCCTCATATGATGGAGGGAAATTGTACTTTTCTTCTTTAAGCACATATATGGACCATAAGGTATGTATGTTCAACTCAAGTGCATCCATTCATATTACTCCTAATAGTGAGTGGTTTTGAAAATATGAAAGGTATGATGGAGATGATTTTTTTATTAGGATACTTTTTGATAGAAAAAAACATAGGAAAAGAAAAAGTCAAGTTGATTATTTAGGATGGGAGGATTACAACACTCCCTATTGTTTTTCACATCCTAGGATTGGCCAAAGTTTTGACTTCTGTAAGCAATATCAATGACGTGGGTGTAAAAATAGTTTTTGAAAATGATGTATGCAAGATGGTTCAATGAGCAATGGTAATATTTAGGGTAGTTTAGATTATAACTCTATATAATCTGTTGGGAGGCATTGCTAGTGATGAGTGTGATAGTTCCATTGTTCCTAAGAGTGGAGTAAGAGAAGGAAAATATATTTTGGTTTCTGGAAAGAAGCTATGTCATGGCATAACAAATTGGGACATATTATAGATAAAAGTATTTGAGTACTACATGGTAATGGTGTGGTACCATGTATGAATAATTTCTCTTCACATTTTGATTTCTATGGACATGCCTATAAAGGAAGAAAAAACGGTTAATATTATCCTGTGGTACTATGAGGATAGAATGAATATTAAAATTAATGCATAGTGATGTGTTTATTCCTATGTTAATTCCAAAAATAGTTAAATATGTGTAATATCTCTTATTTATAGATGACTTGTCAAGAAATACATGGATTGTTTTCCTTCGGAAGAATTTTGAAGTCTTTGACAAATTTAGAGAATTTAAGGCTCTTGTGGAAAATTAGATAGAGAAGAAAATTGAAGTGTTGAGGATGCATAATGGTCAATAATGATATGAGAATGAATTCAAAGAATTCTATATGAAGTGTGGTATATCAAGGTAGAAAATTTCTCCATACACACCTAAGCATAATAGAATTGTATAAAGGATGAATAGGGCATTGATGGAAAAATCAAGGAGCATGCTTAACGTCATTAGGTTAGGATAATAATTTTGGGCATAGGCAATAGAAAATGCATGTTACCTAGTAAATCAATCACCATCATCATCATTGATGAGAAGAATCCATATAAGGTATGGACTAGTATGAAACCATCTCTTAAACATCTCGGGGTATTTGCCTATAATGTATGTGTAAATCTTCTAAAGGAAAACGTGAGTTGTCTAGATAGGTTACTTGGAACCTATAATATAATAAGGTTATTTATAGTCAAGATGTGGTATTTCATAAAATTAAATATGTTCTCAAACATTAATTCCTACCAATGAGTGAAAGAACTAGAGAAAATAGGGTGAGAATTGAAGGATGAAAAATTAGACTCTACATAAGAAAAAGAATTAAAGGAAGAAGAACCACATCCTGCAATACTGACTTTATCTGTTTAGGAAAGAAGATGGCCAAAAATGTATACTTCACCTAAGTTTCCTTTTATGATGATCCTAGAACTATTAGGGAGGAAGTGTATTAAGAAAATGGAAAAATCTGAATAAAAGACATGGTTGAAGAAATGATAGTACTATACAATAATGAGGCTTGGGATCTAGTGGATTTATTGGCTAGAAGAAATATTGTTGGAAATAATGCAAAAGGCAAGGTGGATAAGTACAAAGATTGATTGAAAGTAAAAGATTATTCTCATGTAGTGTTTGGATGGAAAATTTTCACTATGCCAACAATGGTAACTAACCCAATCATAGACCCCAATTAGATTTTCTTTTGTTTGGAGTGGCTAGTTCTGATGGGTTTTAAAGGACCCTGTGAACTGTTACCAGTGGTGAAAGATTGCTCCCCAGAGTAAGACTTCATTTAAATCAACAAAAGAAATATCTAACCTCTGTGTATCAAATCCTATCTACACTACTACTTCCTATGCTAAACTTAAATATTCTAGTCTATCCTGCAAGAGCATAATAAAAGAGATTAAACACCATAAATAAATTCCAAATCCAAAAGAATCAATTACTAAGTTCATAGATGAACAAGGTTGTATTAGATATTGATTGCAACCAGATTACTCATAAAGGAATACACATTCCTTTCCACACAAATAACCTTGCAACTGGTGTTTAATATGGTTTTGAATCAGTGGTCGCTCATAAGTTAACCAAGTAATTGAATCATATTCAAATAAACAATACTAATCATGAACAATATGCCATAAATATGCACAAACACAAATCATATCTATATTTATGCTAGCAGCAACACTCTACTTCAAAACACATAAAAGCAATGGAAAATAAATCAAAAACTAAAGGCTACTTCTTGAACCGAACAATCCTCTTTATTCACAATAAATCAAAAATGTTCTTCTCCAAACAAAAATTTGTTCTCTCCTATTTGGGAGTGATATTTATGCCTGAGGCCTCAACCCTTCATCTTCCACTGTTCTTCTGAATATACCAATCCAAATAAACAGACGTAGAGCCATCGACATCATTGCTAACACGTAGAAGGAGTTTCCTGTCACTGGAGTGCTTCATTTCCTGGTGGGAATGGATAGATGTTGATTAGAGGAAGATGATTGTGTGTCATATCTTCATGATGAGATCTGAGGTAGTTCTGCTTTAGGAATACACAGGCAACACGTTGAACTTGATCGAAAATGCCTAAGGCTGCTTCTTTGGATGGAACACATCCGCTTATGCATCTTTCATCTGGAGCCATACATGAAGCCTATGAACTTGTCCTTCGACCTTGCTTGCCTTCTCTCAGTCTTCATCCCAAGTGGTATTTTGGAATGCACAGGCAACGCATGGGATTCCAACCTGGAATGCTTAAGGCCAGATCTTTAAACACAATGCTTTTGCATACATGACTCTTTGAATCCACTCTTGCGTTCTTTACTTCTTTCCTGCAGAGATTGTTATCATTAGCTTCATGATTGTGAACAATATAACATAAGTGTTTAAACAAAACATAAACACTACCTTCATTAAATTACATAAAACTATGGGGAACAAGTGTGAAAGAAAAGGATTTATGCATAAAACACACGTAACACACAATTTTCCCACTTAATCCATAGGCGTAGCACGGTTTTGAGGGCTTAACTTAATTGCAATTGGGTATTGGCCCCTCTATGGGTTACAGTGGCCATGCCTTCCACTTCCCCGATGTGCGATTACACTATTGGGACTCCACAGGCACACCTTTTACACTAAAAATCCACTCCCTTTGTTATATCAGGAATTTTGGTAAACACGGGAATACAAAGAAAATCCCACTCCGATCACTTAGGCCGGACCTCAAATTTTATGTACCAGGGCCTATAAATATCGTCAGGTCCGGCATATCGCATATCACAATATGGCACAAGCCAGGGCTCACCGATTGTGATATATGAATATGGCGCCCAAACCTGAAAATATATATATATATATTATATAGATAGATATAATATATAGTATATATATAATATATATATATTATATAATATATATATATATATTATTATATTATATATATTATATATATTATTATAATATATATATTATATATTATATATATATATATATATATATATTGATAAGCTCGGCGGGTTTTCCATATCACTGCGCATGGTGTGTATAGGCTCGGGGCTCCACAATATGCGATATGCGATATGGCCCTAGACCTGACATATGTATCAAGTATGATTAATAGTGTCGGTAGGCCCGGAGTACAGTGGTGCACCTATATAAGCCTTAGACCTTGGCCAATTGTGATATGCGATGGGGCTTCGGAACCGACATATATATATATATCGTGGTTTATAATGTCGTCAGGTCTAGTGTCTTAGATGAGTGCGATAAGAAAAAAAGGGATGATTTATGCATGTTTGTGAAGTCTTTCATTGCAAAGAGTTAAAATGGAAATGAGGTGCGATAGAAGGTTTTGTGTGTTAAGTACACAAACGACTATAGTGAGGGTGGGCGTGATTATGCGCGCAGGCATTAATGTACTATGGATGCTTATGAGGATTTGAAAAGTCTTGATGAAGGGATTGAATGAAGGGATCGGTTGGTGTTGGCATTATGACACAGGTTTGGCTCTATGGTTGAGGTGTTGTCCTTGATGGCAACTCACTCAAATGTCAAATCACAAGTTCAGGCTCTCAAAATATTAGGAAATGAGAGATCCGCAGGTTCCTGATTCATAAGGTTGCGGTCATCGGCAAGATCCGCAAGTGCGCTGATCAAAAGGTGTGGACATGTTTGCAGGTGTTCTGAACAAAAAGTGTGAATCTAAAGTACCCAGACTTTCATGCAGAGAAAATCGTACACACATGGGAAATCTTTTGGTTGGTCCATGGTATTTAGTTCGACATTGTTGATCCTATGGTTTTGGTCCATGGTTTTGCACCTAAAGTATTGAACCCAGGTTTTGGGTCCCTAGTATTGGATCTCTATGGTTTTGGACCATGGTTTGAGAAAGGCCTAGACTATAAAAAGGAAAGGAGATTATTTGGCCAGATATAGTTGTGTTGAATATGTTAAGAAGAGCAAGATCTGAAAATACTGGTGATCAGTTGGGGAGTTATAGCTGGATCAAGGAGAAACCTAAGCATTACAAGACAGATCTTCTGATGGGTCAAGATATCTTTGGCGCATGATCAAATCTGTAAATCTGATAGTCTGGGGTATAATTGAAGACTTATAAATTGTCTGTACCCGGAGGTGAGTAGGCCAGACACAGCATAGGTGCGGAGCCGCACAGATTAGACACAGCGCAGGTGCAAAGGTGCACAGACCAGAGACTGTGCAAGTGCGAAGGTGCGCAGACTCAACACAGTAGAAGTGTGGATACCCGCAGGTTTATATTGGTGAAGTTGCAGACTTTTCTTGAAATATGTTTTAGCTATTTTTGTCTATTACTACAGTATTCAGGGTTCTGAATTAGTGTCTGGTTGCTGTGTGCTAAGAAGTTATTGATTCAGTATTTGTACAAGGAAGTTGGTTAATTGTAGATATATTTGGTGTTTGATTGATATTCATGGATCCAGTTTGAAAATTTATGAAACATGGTCCCTGGAAGAAAAGAGAAGGTTGAAGCCTTCAGTAGGTCAGCACCTACGTACTAGTACCTCAGCTAGTATAAGAGCTAAGGGGGTTGTAGCTCCCTTCCAGGAGAGTCTGGATAACGAGAGAAAGTTGTAGCCTTCTGTAGGTTGAAGCCTGCGTGCTGGTATAAGACTGTACCAATACAGAATCATTGTAAAAAGAAGTTTCTAATTGAAAGAAGATAGAGACATATTACAGCAGGTGGTTTTCACCCACATTGGGTTTCAACCTTATATCTTGTGTTCTTTGGTGTGATTGTCTGCTCTATTTTTCCTGTTTACTGTTATATGATTCTGACACACAGATTAATGATCAACATCTAAAGAATAAATTAAATTATAAGTCTGGAATGTATACATTATTCAGATCTGCAAATGTTTGTATAAATTGAAAAAGAATTTGATAATATTGATTCACCCCCCCCCCCCCTCTCAGTATTATTTTCAACAGTTGGGTCATGAAATGAACCATGCAGCAGAGATTTATTCAAGGGGTTCAATCATTCAGAATTGAAAATTTGACTCTTCATAGAGTAAAAATCATTGGGCTGAAACAGATCATTCAGAGACATGAAAGATCAGACTTCTAGGGGACCCATTCAAAATTGCTACTAGGGCAAGTTTTAATAGGGTGGTGGTTGTGGCCATAACAAATGGCGAACTCTTGGGCGAACCAGTTATCTCTATTTCCAAATAAAGCTTGGACCAATAATACATCAGGGTATTAAGAAAAAATTGAAATGCAAACTGTACAGATGGACAAGCATGGGTTCCACTTCAACATTAATTGCTTCAGGTGGGATAAAGACAAATAGCTTCTATTGACTAATAGGGTTTTGACAGGCATTCACTAATGGTAGTATTACAGGATTTATTGACCTTCCTTTACTTGTTTCCAACTTTCAAAATCCTTTTAGGGCCATTACCGGTCTACCAATACCTATTTTAGGTGTGTACCTCAGCTCGTTACATAGATATCTGCACTATGTATAAGAATTTCAGTGCTATATTTTCATATGATTGAATGGGGCACAGTCATGGACCATGCCATATTTTTAAACCACTTAAGCAAGGTTGGGATTGTTGTGTCAACCAGTACTCTAAGCCTAGCAACAACCCCTACTCTAACCGGCTTCCCAAACAATCTGTCCTTCTAGACTGGCACAAGGAATTGACATTTCATTTTCTTTTAAATAAGTCTTTCTAGTTTTAGGCACAAAGACTAGAGCACAATTGGATTTGCCACACAGTGTATGATAGTGATCTTAGCCCATGAAAGGAGGTATACTTGTAGATGGCAGGTATTGGAGAATTTAGTGTGGTGGATGGGACCAATGGAGAATAACTACAAACCTTACAGGCAAGCATAGGCTAGGTCTGAGTGGGATTTATAAAAAATGCAGCGTTCCTCCATGCCATTCTAGCTATAGTTACACATTTTTGTTTTATAAAGATGCCCCTACATGCTCCAGATATCCATGCTATAAAAGAATCTTACCTAGTTCTCAACAAATGCCAATGAGTGGCTTTGGTTTGAACTCCACAGCTGATTTTCAAGTTTTCATTGCCTGATTGAAAATTTGTTTGATTTGCAAGGTATTGATGGGTTTAGAAATAACAGAATAATTAGTAGGTTAATGAGGGAGGGAAAGGCTGAATGTGGTGAAAGAGGGAAAATCTGAGAGGTAAAACGAGGCTGGAGGACTGAAACTAGTTGGCTGAGAAAGGACTATAATTCAAAATAGCAGGAAAATAAACTTTGCAGAAAACAAAAGGAAAAGACTGAAAAGTAATTAAACTAACAACAAAAACAAAAATGAATTCTAACCTAGTTGGGAGGTAACTACCATGTGGTGGCTACTGGAAGTATTTCTTAAGGGGTTGGTCATTAACAGGGAGTTTCCTAGTGTCCCCCTGTAAAGTTTTCGATCTGAAAGTTCCGTGACCAATTTTTCCCTTGACATGGAATGGGCCCACCCATAAGTGTTGAAGTTTCGTGTGCTTACCCTTTGGGGTGACCCTATCAACCTAGAGAGAATTTGTGAGAGTGTTGTGCCACTTCCTTTGGTTGTTGATGAGAGATGCATGGATTACACAGATGGGGTTTTTATAATAAGAAGCATTATCAAATGTGATAACATCAAGGATGCCAAACCTGTTGACGATAAATTTCTCCATGAAAGATATTACCTCGTTTTCTCTCTCATTCATAGGCCTGTCAAGCTCTTTTTCATCAATCGGTGCATTTTTGAATGTCCAAACGCAATGCAGGAGCTTGAGGGTCTGCTCGTCATCTTCGAATGCCTACCAATTTGAGATTTTATCAGGTACGGAAGGTCTGAAAATCAATCCAACATAACATTTATTCTTCTTTAATCTAAAATTAGGCAAACGTTTGGCAGCCATACTAGCCATTAGGTCGACATCTTGGTTTTACTCTTGAGGTATGTACGTGATATTAAAAGAATCAATACTACCAATTAAGCTCCATACCTCATGCTGGTACCTTACTAGGTGTGGTGCATTGTAGTGTATCCTCTCCCTTACCTAGTCCACAATCATTTGCGAGTCACCAAAAGCTTTAAATTTTTTTACCTTCAAATCAATGGCTTTTTCAAGCCCTGCAGTAAGCCTTCGCATTCTACCATGTTGTTGGTGCATGCGAGCTCCAACCGGCTAGCCATTAGATGTTGGTTCCCTTGTGGGTCAATAAGAATGCTCCCAGCATCTACACCTTCAAGGCAGTTAGAACCATTAAAATAGAGTGTCCAAAAATTAGAGTCTAATGTTACATCAACTAAATTGCTTCCTACGAGACTAGCTTTATTGTCTACTATATTACAGGGTAGTTCGTTAGTTGGACTATGGGGGAGGGCTCCCAACCATGTGTTTATTGCAATTCCTTCACTTGTTTCAGCATCGAATTCTCCAAAACAGGTTTCTGTGGCACAAACATTGAAACTATAATTCCCAAGGATAAAGTTGGTAAACATTACAGGTTCATTGGGACAATTTAGCTCTATCACCACATACTTCATGTATCTTTCATGATCAGCTCTTAGCATATCACCATTCCCCTTCTAAGGTAGCAAGATATGGGACCAATCAGTTGAGAAATATCCATTCAGGTTTTTTGACCAATCCCTACTAAGAAGCGTTCCATAAGCCTCAGGTATATCGATTACCACTATATCAATGTCTTGTGTGTATTGTGGTTTAGCAGCCATCTGAATCAACACATTTTTCAGTCCCCAATCACTTTCACATTGGTACTGTCTAATTTCATAATTCGAGTCCCAGTTTTGCCAAGTATAGCATGCAGTCTTTTGGCAACAACATAAGGCATCTCAGTGGATGAGGCACGAGAATCTACCAAGCAATTGTGTATGTTAATGTTGAGGATTTCAAATGTGATAAGGAAGGGTGGAGTCATGGATTTTGATTTCCTCCCTATCATGGTTGCACTGACATCTTGGGGATTTTGATTCATTTTAGACAGAGTGGCTTCCATAACTAATGGTATTTGGGTTGTATTGGAGGTGTTGATAGGTCTAGACATCAGCTTCTTGGGATGGTGTGAGTTTTGGAATTTCTCTCATTCATAGATTTTAGGATAAGATCTCTTTACTGCATTAATTTCAACAAATCGAAATATGTGATATTGGCCCTAGATTTCTTAAGATCATCCACAATATTGTAGTCAATGTTATAAATAGGATAGGGCAGAGTAAGCATACTAGTTTTGCTTTTCTTAGGTGGGAGTTTACCTTTTGGAGTCACCTTCATTGCAGTGGGAGATGTTTTTTCTTTCCCTGGATGGTTTGCCATAGGGTTATTCTTGGATTGACCACTTGGTCTACCCTTCTCAATAGGAACTTTGGGAGTGGGTGCCTTCAAAGGGTGGACATATTTCCTTGTTTTTTCAATAGGCTTCATCACACCTGGAAGTGGCCCTTTACTTCGTGTGTGGATTTCATTGGTGTGGATTTTTGCCATACAATCTTCTTCATCATTATCATTCTCATTTGTATATAAATCCCACAGTACATTGGTCTCAGATTCTTCGTCCATGGGCTCTTCTACTTGATATTCTTCCTCATTTTCTTGTTCTGGCTCCAACTCCAAGATAGGTTCTTCTTTGTTAACGAGCAACCCAATAAGAGCTAGCTCTTCCATATTTAAATTTCCTTCATTGGGTGGAGCAGGTAGTGCAAGTTGACCATGACCACCTTCTATTTTCTTACAATAGAAAGGCTTGAAGGGATTTCTGTTGTTATAGTCTCCTCCACTACCACTAGTACTCTCTCCATGATTCCTTTTCATGTCGATGACTGTGTTTGTTAGTTTATTAATGATCTGATTAAAACCTTCCACATCCATGGTGTCCTTTTCTTTGGTTTCAGTCCCCTTGTTATCACTCCCATTACTCTTTGGATGCTTGAGAGGATTTCTTTTCTCTGGTTGTAGGGTGGAATGCTATGAGACTGAGCATTTCATTCTCGACTTTTACTGCTTCATCGATAGCACCTTGTAAGGTTTGTGCATTACTCCTCTTGACCCACATTGTAATAGGGACAAGGAGAGCAATGATGTAGAATTGCATGAGCACCTCCTCAATAGGTCTAGTGGTGATTGGGATTCTATTGAACAGGTTGTTGAACCAAATGCTAAAGTCCTTGACCTTTTCTTTGGTTTCCATTTTCAAACGGGATAGTTCTAGAACTAAGGCCGTAGGGGTTTTTTCATCGCCATACTTGTCTAAAAAGGCCTCTTGAAAGGAAGCCCATGAAGTCATTGATCCTATTCTCAAGCTAAAGTACCATGTGGAAGCTGCACTAATCAGGGTAAAAGGGAATAGGCAAAAAACTATATCTTCATCAGCTACCCCTAGCATGCGCACGGCCAGGAAGAATGAATTGATGTGGTTTTCAACAGTGTCTCCCCGCTCAAGGTCGAATTTAGGTAGTACCTTTTCTGCATTCTTGGGTAAGGGA